>VZRJ01009411.1:2023477-2104413 GCA_013397565.1 Ptilonorhynchus violaceus | reverse complement strand
GGCGCACACCTTCCCCGCTCTCCGGAAAACAGCGGCGGAGCCGCTCCCGCAGCCTCCCGGCCCGGCCCGACTCGGCCCAGCTCGGCCCATCCTGCACTCACATCCCGCCGCCGCCGCACACAAAGGACCGCTACTCGCGCCCGCCGCCGCCACTCCCCGCACGGGGAAGGGGTGGGGCTGCGCACGGCCGCGACGGGGAGGGAGGGAGAGAGGGAGGGAGCAGCCCGGAGGTCTGCGCCGCGGAGGAGGAGGAAGGAAGGAGGCGGGAGCGCGTGGAAGTGCCGCCCTAACACGGCCGCCGTGGCTGCGGAGGTGCGGCGGGGCCCCGCGGGCGGTTCCTCAGCCTCCGCGCTGGAAGGGGGTTCCCGGCTCCGGGGAGGCGCCCCGCGGCCTGGTGCCCCCAGGGACCCTCGGGCGAGAGAGCCCGGTCGCCTGGGGCGAGGGAGAGGCTGCAGCTTCTCACGTCCGGCGTGAGCCGTGACTGAGGGTGAGATCCAGACGGTACCGCAGGCACATCCCTTTATCGGCGGGGAAGCACGCTGGTGTTTCACGTAATTCCCAGCATTCAGGCACCACTGTATGGAGCACACAAAGTTGCAGCTGATAAACCTCATTGTTTCTCAAGGATACAAAACACAGATGAAAACATAGTTTTTCTGCTCTCTGTCAGAGAGCCTATCATAGGTCATACACCCTGCCCTTTTTCGTAGGGTGTATGGTAAGTCCTCATACCATTCAAGACTTGAGGAAAGTGCTCTCGCTCCTGAAAACTGAGTCTTAGCCTGCCTGTGGTTCCAATGAGTTAAAAGGGCACTTTGAGAAACTTGTAGAGGAGGACGGCAGAAAGGCCACTGTTCATCGTGTACAAAAAGTTCTGTGCCTGGGGCCGTGGGCTGTCCGTCAGTGACGGGCTGAACAGCAGCCCTGCTCCAAAGGAGCTGGGGGATGCCAGCCTGCATGTGAGGCGATAGAGTGCTCTCTCTGGAAGAGTGACCTGCAGATCAAGGAAAGTGAGTCTCTGCTCGGTGCTGATGAGGCTGGATCTAGGACATTGTGACCAGAAAATAGTGATGTTTTAGGCTTCCTCGTTTCCCAGGCAGAGAATTAATAACATGGTCAGGGGCCCAAAGCACACAACCTGCAGGAGTAAATGTGCAGGGAGTTGGGCTTGTTTAGTCTGATGAGGAGGAGACTACAAGGTGCATTATGGTAACATCCTGCATACACCTGAAGGGCAGTTACAAAGGTGATGGACCTGAGCTCTGCTTAGTAGTGCAAAATTAACAAGGGGCAAGGGCAACAAACTGTAGCTTGGGAGGATCACATGAGACCGCAGGAAAAACCCTGTCACTAGGAGACGAGTACAGTACTCGCATGGGTTGTCTAGAGGCACTCTTCATTGGGATATTTCAGGGCTTAGCCATAACTGACCTGAACCAATGTTGGTGATCCTGCTTTGAGCAAAAATATGGACTACAGACCTCCAGCCAACAGTTCCAGTTCCTTTCAACAGGTCCTCAATCCCTGACTAAACTAAAACATTTATGAGTTTACTCAGTGACAGGGAGTTAAAACTGATACTTGACAGCCAAAGGCAACAAAATTTCTGTGGAAGGGGGAAAAGACACAATGAACCTGTTTCCATAAACTGTATCAAGCTAAGAAAAAAATAACCCCATGAAAATTGAAGGAAGCTTAAAAAACATAAAGATCAGGTGGATCAGGATCCAACACAGTATCTAAGTAGACAGAGTTTTGCCAGTGCTCCAACAACTGATTTCATTTATAAGAAATATTTGTATATTAAATTCTACAGGATTATAAGAAAATGTTAGAAATATTGTGGGTCTCACCCTGCCTTCACCAGAAATAATACAAAAACTATTTTAACACAAACAAGAGGTCACTCTTTGCTTCAGTTTAGGACTTTGTTCACTTTTCTATCGTTTCATCTTTTTAACTTTCCATTTTGTTTCATCCCCTCCAGGCTTTGTCAGTACAGAATGTTTCATAGTATGTCCAAAAGAACGAGAAGGCTGCTTTCTAATCTCTTAATGTTTATATTTTTTATGTCTTGATACCTGCAGAAGGGTATGTCGTGAGGGACACAAACATGAATGACTGGGCAAAATGGAAAGATTTGAAATGCAATGGAGTTCCATCCATATCAGCTACTAAAATAGTCTCCAGACCAGTTGTGCACCACCAAGCCATACTGGCAAAATCTAGTCCTTCTTCTCTGCCTGGGATTGCAGGAGTGATTTAGCATTTTATGAAGCATGCACAGTTGTTTGAGTGGGACCCTGGAGAGAAACAAAGGTATCTCAGCTAACAGCCACCTCTCCATGTGAAATTTCTCAAATGGTGGGACGCACTCAGGGGCATGGACAACCCTACTATCAGTGGTAGACGGAACTTCCCCAACCTGTGTCACATCGCATGACAAGACAATACTCACAAATTATGTCCTGTGATGATTTAACATTAATATTGGAGGGAAAAACTTCATGTACCACAGATTCGGTCTAGTATGCGACCTCTTTAGTAGAAGGGAAGAGTTGGAAAGAACTGGTGATACAGAACGGGAGCCTTTCAAGGTTCTGGACAAAGGAGTTGGGCTCTCGAGCTATTGGAAATTAGCCATACCTGTTCTCCTCCTAAATATGATTCCCTTATTTTTTCCTGATATCTAAATAAAAATATCCTGGAAACTGACGATACAGAAATTACACTTCTGACTGGAAAAAAAAGAGTACACGTTCCAGCTTGCAGATTTGCAACAACAACAAAAATTTTTAAATCTCATTTATCCATTTGAAAACAGAACTTGTAAGTTTGCGTAATCCTAGCAAAGTTCGAGGTATCACATACAAATTTGTTATACAGAACTACTAAAAATGATTTTATATGACAATGTTAAAAAAAATTCATTTGACCTTACCAGTTAGGACTTTTGGAACCATGGTAGTTATAAAAAAAACCAAACAACTGTTATATATAAAAAGGTCGGGTCTGATTTGAGATTTTTTTAATATTATATATAATACTTCTTATGGTAACATTTTTATAACGACTTTTCCAAGCAGAACAGCATTTAGATTTAAAAATACATGTGGAAAATTCTCCTGTGGTTATAAGCAAGTTCTGTTTGGTTCAGAATGAAGTCATATAAGTCATACAAGAAGGGACTTGCAAAAAAAAAGGACATTTTAAAAAAATTTGTAACAGTCTCCACATTCAATTATTTTTTTAAAATTAAATGAAAGCTATTTTCATAGTGATATTTCCTTGAAACCAGAAAATTCTGCATTGCAGAATGACCTCATATTTCCAATTATTTTAAATAAAACTGCAGTAGCAGAAAAAAAAGATGGATGCAAGTCCCTTCCATCCTGTCAGAATGATTAGCCAGAAGGAATGGGGTCCACAAAAGGGGTGTGTGGTGTGATAAGAAACAGACATGACTAGGTCACTCCTGCCAGCGGGAACCCACTGCAGCACAGTGGCTTCCAGTGCAGCAAGTAACATTCTGCAGTGCTGGCAGGCAAGCAGCAGTGACTCAACAACTTCAGCTAGGTTTGAGACAGTGCACACCAAACTTAAAGCAAAATTTTCTGTGACACAGCAAGCACTTATCTTCATTCTTAAATCAGCTCCTTAAGTGTTGCCAACAGATGTTTTAAACATTGCATTGTGTGTATTTCTCAGCAGTCAGACATTACAGATTGCATTGTTCTATAGTCACTGCCAGGAGCTTGCTTTACCCTTGCTTACTAATGCCTTTTCAAGAAGTTTGAGAATAAATCCGCCATTTGTTGATGACACATGTGCTAGTCATTGGCAAGCCACCCCTTACTGTGGTTTCTGTTTCATTTGAATAGCTCCATTATCAGAAAACATGTAATTTTTTTCTAGCTGGAGTTCTTTCTAGTAAAAATGGCCAAAAAATCCAACCACCTCTGGTCCATGAAGTGTTTGATTAAAAAAAAAAAATCTAGTTTTTCCCTAAAATATATTACACAAATTAAGTAACTTGATGAAATTATTTCATTTTAGATTGGTGCAGTGAGTTCAAATCAATACTCCTACTTTGCACTCCTCAAGTGCCATTATTAGCAGCTTCTAAGCAAAATATCTATATGATCATAGCTTAGTCAAACATTGAAGAACTGGAAGAAAGTATTATCTTATTCTTTTTTCAAGTTGATGCATTTCTAAATGTCAAATATCAACAGAACAGGATACTTTTAATACTACTAAAAACAAACAAAAGTTTTAAGGGCACAGAAACCAGGAACAGTCATTTATTTTCATCTAATGACTTTGATGTCTCTGTTATTTGCTTTAATGTTCAAGCAAGTTCCTTGATGGCACTAAGCAAATGCTAGTGGAAAGTACTTAAAAGACCTATAAAACTTGTTTCAGTTTATTCTTTGCAAATAAAGAGTGGAGCAAGAAGGCACAAATAGATGATAAGATTTCAAAATCCCAAACGCTGAAGTAAAATTTCCTCTTACATCCACCTTAAGAAAAGACTACTTAACTATGGCGCAGTGACCATTACTCCACAAAATTGAATTGCTAAGCATCATGGAGTTTTCTATTCCAGAGGGTACAAATAAAAAAATACCAGTACAAAGTCCTTGGCATTTCAAATTATGCAAAAGATTAAACCAAATGATAAAAATAAGCTCTTCAATTGCTCTTTAGGGAATTGCAGTAGGAGGGACTACAGTGTTGCAAGAACTGCTGTTGGCATACATTTTTTAATAAGCAATGTGTTAAATTACTGGTGGTATTTTCTTAGGGCCTTTAGCCAATAAAAGGGCCAGATTTAGAACATCCACTTTAACCTTGAAAAGTCAAAAAAGCAAAGCCTAAATTTGCAAATTTATTTCAGTGCCTAAAGTAGGCTCCTAAACACTTTCATGAATCCAAGCCTACATTTTTTGCCTCCATTTAGGACACAGAGTCATCAGCTTATCAAAGGTGGGGTTTTTTCCACACTGCCTTAAGACATTTTTCTTACTTTAATTCCAGAGTGTTTAATGAAGCTACCACCTTTCCACATAAGTGAGGAAGAACAACTCAATAACTAAAATGGCCCAGATTACACATGCAATAAACAATTTAAGAAGTATTTATTGATCCCTATTTTTTCTAAACACTTCATCTAATCATGCTCCAAATTTTCATAATATTTTCTAGGCATCAGTGAACAGAGTCCTCTGTATATAGAGAAAATTAGAATATAAAATAGAAGAAAATACAAGACAAGTATTTTTCCTAAATTATGAAAAAAGAACTTCAAGTACCTCTGCAAGTGTCTCTCCATCAGATAGTGGATGATATCCACCAATATCCTTCCAGATAATCTAGCTCTTTTCCACCTCTGTATCAGTTCTGTCTCCCTCATAACAGAGTTCCATACAGAAATATAAGCAAAAATTCATCCTTCAGAAAACACAAGGACAGGAGGCACAGAAGAAAATGTATCAGTTGTATGTAAGGCCTCGTGAGAGGAAGGGAGGAAAAGGGGAAGAAAGAACACAGGGCATCCTCTTCTGGGTGAACACACAGAAGAAGTGGAAAAACCTCAGAGATGCCCAGATGTATAAGATTTACATTAGAAGGGTCTAGTTAACTAACCTACACAAAAAAGAGATTCAGAGCCACATATTTTCTATCCCACAGTCACCTGGCAAAGGAAATACATGACTTCCATGAAGTTTCACAGAATTATCCAGGAAGCCAGTGGAACAGAACCTGAAAGAGTAGTCAACTGTTGCTAACAACAACTGCCTAACACAATGCAAAGCCCACCTTCTTAACACACAGGAAAAAGCAGAGTCTGTACATTAAAAGACTGCACATCAGTGGGGATTCTGCTGATTGCAAGACTGAGGGTGGAAGTTCTTCCGGCAAGTCCATTGACAGCAAATAAGAACACTTCTAATTACAACTTAGCATTTTGTAACTTAAAACAAATAAATGTTTGTCTTATAAAATTTGTTTTAGACAATATGCACACAAAGAACTTGCTTGCATTTTAGCTGTTGGGCAAGATTATACATTCATCCCAGTAAAACTATATTTTAAATTCAATTAGGCAAGCACAGGAAAGAAACCTTCTCTTTCACTTGTTTTCAAAAAATTCTATAGTGAATGGAGACTGTACATGTCAATTGAAAGTTAGACTATGAACCTGTTAATCACAGAAGTTTTTTCAAGCAGTTGTCATTAATTTCACAGAGACAATTCATAAGTAAATGCAGCAGAACCTGGCAGCTATGTATTATTTTCTAAAGTAAGAAATTAATTTCACTTTTAAAAACAGAAATTTTGTACAAACACTAGGCAAGTTTCAGAATTCTTCAAATTACTGACCATTGGTGTTTGAGCAAGAACATGCCAGCCTAGCAGTAAATTCTTTCAGGAGTATTTTTGGGATTTTTTTTTACCTGTTCTTATCCTCGATCTCCATTGTCTCTTTTTCTTTGATATCTTCTTGATAGGAACATGAAGCAGATATTTGATTTATAAATCAGAAAGTTATTTTTTAATTGCTCTTGCTTATCAACTCTTCAGTGGACACCAGGAAGCCCAAGCATTTGAAAGTCAACTCAGTATTCACTCCATCCCTTATCTACTGAAGATGTCTATATGCCTCACCATCCGCTACTTCTCAGTTTTGTTTTAAAGCCACTTGCTTAATTGTTCACAGAAGTTCATTCTCTTATAATGAGGAACAGATGTAACAGGACAGATCTCAGAAAGCAAGGTCTCATTTAGTTTCTTTAACTGAATTCAAACTGTATTCTTGTGCAAATCATTTATGTTTATCTTCTAGAAAAGGAGTGGAATTCTGAAAGCTGCTGTTTCTGCTTTGTCTTCCTTTTTTTCTGGAATCAGGCACAGTTGGAAGAGTATTAGTGAGGCCCAAAGTCTGACATGTCTTCTCCCTCACACCTGCTGGAAGATACTTCTTAACATCAGCTCAGGAATTCTGGAAGAAGAGACACAAGGGAAAAGGGAAGGGCCATTAATACAAAACAGCAGAACCGAAGGGTATGAAAAAGCCATTTCCTTTGAGGGCATAGTTGCAGTTACCAGTATTGAGTGAGTCATGATACTAATTATAAACTGCCTTGTGCGCTACTTGTAGGCACACAGAGAGCTGAAACAGAGCAGTGAGGCTTCCTGCTTCTCCTCCAGTTTAATATCATACAGTCAGTACAATGGCAAACACACATAGCTGGAAGCACGCTGACTAAACGGGTGTCATGGTTTAATGCCAGCTGCCAGCTAAGCACTCACTCACTCTCTCCTGGTGGGATAGGGAGCAGAACCATGGAAAAAGGTAAAATCTGTGGGTTGAGATAAGAACAGCTGAATAATTGCAATTATTATTATCATTAGTATTAATATGAATAAAATAATGGTAATGCAAAGGAATAGAACAAAAAGAGAGACAGAAATAAAACCCAAGAAAGAAAAGTGATGCACAAAATTATTTCTCACCACCCACCGATGCCCAGCCTATCCCTGAGCAGTGACCCACTTCTCATGGCCCATACATCCCAGTTTATATAGGGAGCCTGACGTTCTGTGGTCTGGAACATCCCTTTGGCTTTTCAGTTCAGCTGTCCTGGCTCTGTTCCCTCCCATTTTCTTGTGCACCTCCTTGCTGTCAAAGCGCAGAAAACTGAAAATCCTTGATTTGGACTAAGCGCTACTGAGCAACAACTACGACATCAGTAAGTTATCAACATTATTCTCATACTAAATTCAAAAACACAGTGCTGTACCAGCTACTGGGAAGAAAATTAACTCTATCCCAGCCAAAACTAGTACAATTGGCAACTATTCTAGGATAGATATTCCTCTATGCTATATATTACTGTCTTGACATATTATGCCATCAAGGAAAATAACAGGCTGGGAAGAACATTCATGGAGAAGGATTTTGCCCATCTATTCAAACGGCTTGCAGCTAGGGGACAAGATTAACTAGCTTGCAATGACTTTCCAGTGGGAGGATTCAAACTCTTCCCTCTAATCCCCACTCTCAAGCTATATAGGTCAACATCTACCCCACGCTGCACGTACTTTTGGGAACTATTTCCACTGAACTTTTGTAGCACCAGAACAGTGTGTAAGTGAGGCAAAGCATGTGCTGTCAAGCTGCAGAAAACAATATACTTCAATATTAAATTATTAGTCACGGAAGATATGTTAGAGAGAGCTGGGAGTATTGACGCTGGTGTTCCATTGTTGTTCAGCATCTGTGCAAATGTAAATCCTTCTCTGAGCCTCTGACAGTGTCGTCAAGTCTTTTCATAAAGTGCAGTTGCATATGTCCCTCTTCAAACAGCAATGAACAGACATTCTTTCCTGACCCAGAAAGGAAAACAACTGTGGCTAAATTGCAAAATGTGAATTAGATGTAAGCATGATATTGAAATACAAATTGTATGAAAGAAAGGGAAGTAGAGTTTGTGGCTTGAACACTATTTTTTTAAATACTTAAGGAGTTTACATAGTAAATAAAATGTCAAAATGTATGAATTCTGAATGCATGTTTACTGTGACAAGCATCGTGAAGAATTTAACTTAGCATAATGTGTTACTAAATGGCTTCAATATAAATCTTTCTTTCTGCAGATGCCAAGATGTATATCTACCTTATAATCCAGCGAAAAGTCCACACTTAAGTCATACTTAAGTAATAAAGACTGAAGCAAAGTGCCATGCAAAAGCACTTTTTGCCCAGGTGTGAATGATTTCATAGAGAGCAAAACTATTGCAGCATAATGGATTGCAGCTGGGCAGGGAGGGAGGGTAGCCCCAAGGAAAGGCATTTTGGCTGCAGTGGAAATCCAGGCTCAAGAGGGTGCTAGTACTATGTGTGCACCCATGGCTGGAAGACAAGGGCAGCTGATATTGGTTCCCCTAAATGCCATTAGAAAAATCACACATGAAAAACATTTCAATTTATTCGAGCAGCTTCAATTGCCTTGAGGAACATAAAGAAAAAATATATTATAATAGAAAGCTAATTATGACTTTAAGAGACAGCCTCTCCATAATTAGTGAATGACACACTTTCTCAGACTTCATCCTATTTCTAGGCTTGGCCTCTCAAAAATTGTCCTTTATTATGTCATCCCTTCACGTTACTTTGCTTGGTAACTTTGCTTACACACTCTAGGAAAACAAAAATACCTTCTAGTATTTTTGACAATGACACCTTGTTCAGAAAATTGATAGGTCCAAATTACCTAAAAACTGCCTAAAAAATATTCATTCAATAAATAGTTTGCATAGCAGAAAAGTAAATTACCACACAATGTGAAGTGACATCTCTATACACCAACAAATAATTCTGATAGTCCTCGAAGGTGCTTGGTCTTGCCAGCATAGATGTGACCAACTGGTGTTGTCAGTTTGGTACCAGATCACATTACAGTCCTAGAAAGATTTCAACATGGTCATGTCTATGTTGTCTGCCATGGTAAGAAAGAGAGCCAACTTGGCTGTCAGATACCAGATACAGATTTATCCTGGCACACTTAACTTGCTGACCTTATACTTCCTTAGTGCCTGAGCTGGTCATACAGGTTACCTTATTCTTTTATATTATACTGAGCTGCAGCATCTGAGAACATTGTCATTGAATTTATTAGTATAGTCAACCATAAATTCCTTCTGGGAAAAAAACTCAAAACAGTTACAACCAATATCTATGCCAATTTTCTACTGTGGAATTTATTAGTTTTTGGAAGAAAACACCTTTGCTGGAGGATTTTATGTGTGTCTTTAATTGAATTTTTGTGGAGGAGGTTTATTAGTCAAACTGTAAAAGCAATCTTCAGCTTTGTGGGTGCCTGTGATTAGTTGTAGATAGGAGCCACAGGTATAGCTACACAAATACCTAATTTTACCTGCAAATCAGGTAAATGCATATATATATATATATATATAGTAATAATGCTACAGAAATTTCTGGTTTAGAAACCATTAGTGGTTGTCTGATTATCTCTCTGTTCTAGTAGTTAATACTAGTTAACTAGTATTTAAGTATTTAAGTATTTTAGCATTTAGTATTTAGTATCTAAGTAGTTAATACTGATCTTAGTAATTAATACTAGGATCAGTCTAAATGACACATACACTGAGTTTCTTTCCTCAGCAATAACAACTAAATCAAAATTGTGAATAGTCCATCCAGCAGCATGGGAAGCATGCAAGAACCATCAGAACTACCGAACACAATCCAGAGTTTGGAGGAGAAAATCTGTGGACAAAGCACAGCAGTAGCTAATGCTCAATTTATTTTTTATACAGTCTAAAAGCATAATTTGATCACAAAGCAATTATTGCTTGTGCTGACTTCTGTTGGAATAACTGAGACTACAACAGGAGGTGTATGTACCCTCAAGTGGGAAAGCAGTTGTGAACAGCAGAGCACAAGAGCAGGCTGAGCTGACCAGAGCCGCAGCATGGCTGGGTCATTAGTGGGATGTGCACAACCAAAGATACTCCATCCATCTGCTGCATTCATGGATAACCTTGGCTGCACCTAGCATTTGGCTTCAAGGTTCAATGATATGCTGTGGTACAACCACCTTACTCTAATCATGGCTCCTTTCAGTATCATAGATACAGACAGTTCATGTGTAAATAGGGTGGGGGGAAAGTATTTTATTATAGGATATTTCACTCTCCCTCCAAACTGTTTTCTTAGGAAATTGAAATGTGCAACTCATATCTCATTCATATGACATCCCTTTGGTTTTACCGGCAAGTGCGGGGAGATGTGCTTTCCGGCACAAACTGAAAACTAGCACTCTTCTAAATGTGTTAGCACGAGAGAAACGTACCTTTAAAAGGGAAAAAACAAGGATATCTGGCAAAACTGAAGGCTGACAAATGAGTGCTGAGAGAGGCAGAACAATCTGGAAACAAAATATGCCTGAGGTCTAATCTCTGATCTCAGGTAGTATGAGGTCATCTCAGGGATAACTCCATATATTGTTACAAGTACAGAATGGCTCCACTGTTTCACTAAATTCTGCCTTTTTCTGTATTTATTAGGCTGGAGCATATGACAGGTTTAATTCTCATAATTAAGATCCCACTCCGTGTGATAGCAGAAGTAAGTCTGAATGAGCCTAGACCAGACTCACTACAAATATAAAAAGGACAGGTACACAGTTCAGAGGAAGCAGCTGAACCTTGAAAAAAAGAGCATCCAGGTATTAAAATTTTGAGTGGAAAGATGCCGCTTGAGTAAAAATTGTTCCTGTCAACATATGATTTACACTAGCTGAGTTCAAAATGCATTTCTATCAAATTAAATTCAAGGCTATCACACAACTGCAGGCACCACACAAGTGTAAAGAGTTGCTTCTCAGAGATATCTGTTCTGCAGAAATTTGAGACAGACCTGATATAATGAAATGTAATAATGTGCCAGCAAGCTAGAAACATTGGAAATAAAGTAGATATGTCCTTAATATGTTTATTGTCTGGACAGTTTAGGTGTAACAAATTCATCTGAAATGAGTGGTCCATGCCATCAGCAGATATAAATCAATGCCATCAGGAAAATATATGGCTCTGCATTTATACTGTTACACATTACATGAGCTTTCATGCTTTGTAATATAGAATTTTAAGACTAAATATAAATTGAGCACATTCAAACATGTCAATACTTTAATAATAATTTTATTATTGATAATACTACATATATTAATACTACAAATACCATATCATTAATTATATTTATATTATAATCAATAAGAATGCTGTACTCTTGTTGATTTTTTTATAGAGAGGGTGATTGCAACTGTAAACAAGTGATTCTTTTTCTAGAGTGTGATCATTTTGATGCATTTGCGCAGTAGGCATTGTTCCTTTTTGATGAAACACCACAAATATACGTACAAGGATAAAAATATTTAACAGATGAAAAACAGGACAAATGCTATAGTCAGTTTTTGAAGCAAATATTGCTTGTGCTTACCCTTTTCAAGGCCACACCAGCACCAGGAAGATCAGAAGTTATCCCTCTTAGGATGGACATGAGCTGGCAAAGTGCGCTTGCAGCCCAGAAAGCCAATGGTGTCCTGGGCTGCATCAAAAGCAGCGTAGGCTGCAGGGTGAGGCAGGGGACTCTGTCCTTCTACTCCATTTTGGTAAGACCCCACCTTAAGTACTGCATCCAGCTCTGGCATCCCCTGCATAGGAGGGACATGAACCTGTTGGAGCAAGTCCGGTGGAAGGCCATCAAGATGATTAGAGGGATGGAACACCAGTCCTGTGAGAAAAGGCTGAGGGAGTTGGAATTGTTCAGCCCGGAAATGAGAAATCTTCATGGTGACCTAATTGTGGCCTTCCAGTACTTGAAGGCAGCCTACAAGAACGATGGAGAGGGACTTTTGCAAGAGCTTTTAGTGACAGGACAAGAGGGAATGGATTCAAACTGAAAGAGAGTAGGTTTAGATAACATCTTCTGAAGAAATTTTTCATTGTGAGGGTGGTGAGGAAATGGAACAGCCTGCTCAGAGAAGCTGTGGATGCTCCATCCCTGGATGTCTTCAAGGCCAGATTGGATGGGGCTCTGAGCAACCTGGCCTAGTGGAAGGTGTCCCTGCCCATGGCAGAGGGCTGGAACTAGATGATCTTTAAAGTCCCTTCCAACCCAAACCATTCTGTGATTCTATGACCCAAAGTAAGGTTCTGTAGATCCCTCAAGCAGACTGAACACCTTCTCCTGCTCTTTGTTGCACAGCATGGTGGTCATCTGACAGTCACTGAAATTTATTAACTGTAAAAACTTCTTTATTATTAAAGAAGAAAAGACAGTCTCCAGCAGCAAACAGGAAATCATAATGGTAAGTAGTAGTTCTGGTGTGGATGCATCTGTAGCACATACTGGAAAAGAGTTCAGAGTTACCTGCGCAAACAGAGCAGCCGCTGGTTCCAAAACCAGAAGCAGTCAAGCAGTAACAATCCAGCGCCACAGCAGGCAGACCTGACAGTCCTATTGTTCTCAAGATTAAGCCAGTATCTCCTCACAGCTCAGTGCTGCATGGATACATCAGCTGACCATTATCTTAAGCCATGGAGCTGAGGAAGTTTGTTTCAGGGGCATAAAAGAATAAGACTAAGTAAACTGAAACCAAAAATAGGTCCTGTACCAACTTCATCTGTTTCTTTCCCAGAGGAACAAAAGCAACACAATTCTTAACAAGAAAATGTACTTAACAGAAGACCTGCAATAATTCACTTATGGAAAAGGTGACTCAAGAAATAAGATTACATGCAAAAATATAAAAGCTCTAAAAATTACTTGAAATAGTGTGACTAAGTTTGATTCTATGGTATTCAAATTACCTTAGAGTAACCATCTGGGACTGTGTGGTTGAATTATGCATAAAGAATCCTTTCATCAGATTCTGATGAAGTAAACTCAGATACCCAATGAAAATGTCTCAAAGTGATTTCTCAACAATACATAGCAGCTGGAGGAAAAGGCTTTAAAAAAGCCCACAAAACTGATGGAAAGACTCATGTGGTTTAAACCTTACTGCTGTTCTCCAGAAATGTGGAGATTTTGAGACCTCTCCTCTGAAACTGAAAGCAGTGGTTGCCACACAGAAGGACAAGCAGAAGGAGAACCATTTGTGCTTAGTGTTAGTTCTGAATCATTTAATGGGCTTTCCAATGAAATGGGAAACTGACACTGTCTATGAACCATAATACAGAGACCTAAAGAGCTCTGCAGTTACAAAAATACAAACAATTGGTTATTAAGATGAGGAAAAAATAGCAGGAATATGAATTATGACTTGACTGCACAATATGATGCCATTTAGAGCTATACAGCTTAATTGATAAGCTCTTCTTTCTTTAAAGCAGGGTACACTGAGCTGAACACTAATTTCTAGTGTCTGAAACAGTCTGGACCATCCACTGTAGCAACACACTGTTCTGTGCAGACTTGCCAATGCAAGAGTTTATGAATTATTTAACAACGGGGTGTCAATCTCGCAAATCCCTGATGAGAAACCAGATGAAGGACAGGATAGGAACTGAGCCCTTACACAGAAAATACTAAAATTTCAGAATAATTACATAGTTTTTGTTGAAGTCGGTCTCTGTAAGTGATACAAGGCTGGAAAGAAAAGTAGTTGATCAAATGCTCTGAAAATACAATTCCACAGGGAGAGAAGTGAGTACTTTTGCAGATTTCCTTCCCTTTCTTTTTGTTTTAATTAGATGTTGTTTGGATTTGTAAAATCATTCTTTTAGCTGCAAAAATATCTCCCTCAAGCAATTTTTTCAAGAGTAACCTGGAAAACTCACACATTCTTTATTGTTTTGCAACATTACTAGTGGCTGAAATACCAGGAAAACCAAACACCCTTCTTGGTTATGTAAGGGCACTGTACTGTGCTGTACACTGAAGACCATTATAAGAGATACATGAAGTCCCAGAGTGCACCTAAAGTGCACTTTGCAGATATGCACTTAAGATGAAACAGTAACTGAACTTATTTCAAAGATGAACTTAGAAAGAATATTTATTTATTGTAAGGTCAGTTATGCCCTAAATTCTGAATACCTAGTCTTCGTACCCAAATTTCTTATGTATTGCCTCCTACACTGTAAACTAACAAGTAGTTCAGGCTTAGGTATATTGAAGTATACTAAATCAGAATACTTGATTTACTTGGTTTGGATGTACACAAATAATTCTTTGTTTACGTTCAAATGTTTAAAGCAGAAAAAATATACTTAGGAAATTTTCTTACTTATTAAGTACATCAAACTCCAAATAATTTTAAGAAGTAATACCTACATATGGAAGTTATCCTTTCACATATTGTATCTAAAATAATTGTTGTTTTTACCTTCAAGTGAAGGGTTTGGCTGCGTTCAAATCTTGCTACTGATCTTACTTCAACATTTCAGTTAAGAGCAGATGGGTTCAGATCTTCAAAAAAATTATCTTCAATGAGTAAAATTGATTGATATTTGGTTTAGGCATTACCATTCCCTGAATGCTATCAATACGACAGGTGGCCTCACTACCTTCTCTGGTCTAGCATCTTCCCCATTGGTCACCTTGCAGCACAGATGGCCAGGAAGGAAGGGTGGTAGCCTGCTGCTAGGAGTAGTTGTGTTCTTATTTGGACTTTCTCTCTTCTAAGGACAGTTCAGGGTCTTTTAAATTTTTTTTTTTTTTAATTGCAATGAAAATTCTAAAGAACTGCTTATCCCAGCAGTTTGAAAGTCCTGAGAAGCAAAAGTTTTTCAAATGTTGAAATATTTTTTTGCTTTCATTAAATGAATATTTATTATTGTGTGGAGGTTCCCTCTTTTGTTTACAGTTATTTGAATTCAGGAAAGATTGATAGCCACAAAGCACTAAACTGCATCAGATATACATAAATGTGATTGATTGATTGAATGAATGTGTTTTGCAGTATCTCCTTCTTTAGGTAGATAAAAAGTTTGAGTTAGATTGAAATTCTTAGACTGTAACTTAGAAATCTGGATTTGGCTGACAAAAGCCTGACAAGAGAATTTCAAGTCTGCAGTTACAGAATATCCCCAATACTTTCATAGAGGAGAAGATATTAACAACTCTCAAAGGAGCATTTATGAAGCCAAACCTTCTCCTAATACTTATCCTGGCCTCAATTACTCTTTTAAAGAATCTTTCTTCACACTGAGTTACTGGAAAGCTTATGATGAGGTAATCTTGATGACATCATGAGCCTGGCAAGTCATTCTGTCCTTTGGGAGTATGAGCTTTGCAGATAGCCCTAGTTTGAGGGCTCTCCAGGTGAGACAAGTGTGTATTGCTGACGTAACTGCATCTGACGAAGCTGAGCTCTGATTCATCATGTCAAGACAGCACTTTTGGTCTGCAGACTGTGTGCAGTGTACTTCTTCATGGAATGATGCATTTCCTAAACTGCAATAGCTTCCAAACTATTTCAGGGCACAGTTTGAGATAAGGCCTATTTACTTAGAAAGCCTCGTTCGCAGCATGTTACAGAGCAAGGTAACAAGGCAAGTAGCATTCCCTTTGATTTTATCATTGAAAACGGGAACCAAGATGATACAGCTAGTAAAAAAGTCCAGAAACTGAAATTCCCTAACTGAGGTAGGAACTAAAGTTAGCTCACTCTAATTGGAAGAAATTAAATTATCTCTGAAATTGCAGTTTTATTAGGAAATATTTTTAATGAATCAGAGATTATATACTGAGAAAAAGTGATGAGTAACTGCAGATCCTTTGTGCATTCCCAATAGTACACTCATGCATCTCAAATTTGCTAAATGTAAGGGTATAAACCAAAAATTAATGGATACATTAAGTAAAAAGTTGCTTGAGTGTGGGCTGCTAAAACAGAAGCTCACTGTTGTTCAGTCAGCTGGTGGAGAATTTCAGTGTTGATGTTGGTGATTTTGTTCCGTTTGCTTGCACACTAGCATACCACAAGACTGCTCAACTAAAGGTAGAAAAGCAAAACACATTAATTTTGCCTTGCACCCAGACATACCACACGACTGTCTGATTTAGGCCAGAGAGAAAAATATTTTGTAATAATTGTTTGTTTTTTATAGTGGCACTGTATTGTCAAATCTAGAATAAAGGCACTCAATCTGCAACTATTAGAAGGAACTACATAATTCAGAACCTACAGATATATCACAGCCACCTGAACAAAGAGACCAGACCTGTGAGGAGAGGAGAGAAGAGAAAGTATGACTTTGGACCAGGCTGATCCTGAGCTATGGAAAATTCTAGCAATACCCTCTCTTTTGCCCAGCTGGTGATGCTGTTTGATGCACCCTGGGACAGAGTTTGCCCTCCAGGCTGCCAGGGTTCACTGTTGACTCACACTGAGCTGCTGCCCACCAGAACCCCAGATCCCTCTCTGCAGGGCTGTTCTCCAGCCACTCCTCTCCCGGTTTGTATGTGTGCCCAGCATTACTCCATTCTGGGTGCACAATTCAGCATATCAAACACATACCAACTCATCATGCTCAAGGTCAGAACCAGGCTAGATCTGGGTCATGCATCCAGTGGGTAGCCCTGCTCTCAGGTCTCTGTGCCCCCTATGACATTCTAGTGATCTTGAGAGATTTGCTGGAGCTTTGAAGAAACGAGGTTCATTTTAGGTCAAAAGACCTGAAATAATGATGGTTACATTGTGTAAAAATGGTACTTTTATAGCACAAAATTACTAGCACAGGCTTAATCCTGCATGTCTCCATGACTGGTGTTAAGCAGAGAGGCAGGTCCATGAGTAAGAAGTGGGGAATATTTTGCAGGCTATCTTCTTCCTCCAGAACAATTCCATATAGCAACCAGCAAATTTTCCTGCAAAGGACAGGGAGCTGTATCAGAGACAGACCCAAGAGTGAGATGAGCTCTGATGAATGCTGTTTATCTACCTGGCAAAGGGTATTCAGACCAACAGATAAATGCTTCTGAAGTGTTTGTTGCATGGCTGATTTCAGTTGCTGTTATTAATAAAAAAATTCTTTTTGTCTTTATTTCCTCCAGGTCTAGCTTTTTATAAAAAATTCGGGAAGAGACTTTTAAGATCACTGTGTACTTATACAAGTATAGATAGAATTTGACAGACATGACCAGAAGTGTTTTTATTCTCTATGTTGTTTGTCAGCCAAAATTGATGACAAATGGTATGGCATTTTCGGTCAGTGACTAGTATGCTTTTAAGCAAGGAATTCATCTGTATTGATTTCTTCTTCATAAGTGGGGAGGCTTGTCTCTAAACTGGGACACATTATGCTGAAAATTTTCTACTAGGAATGTCAAATGTTGCAGACACAAGGAGATTAACACAGATCTGGCTTCATATAGCATACCAAGACAGTGGGGAGGAAATCTTTTAAAAGCTGAGAATACTAAGTCATTTGCAGATGCTGCAAAGTGTAAAAAGCACTGAAATGTCACCTGTTTATGTAGCAGGTGCCATTCACGACAGCAACTGCTGTTGAAAAGTATCCTTAAAACTCTGACAAGATTTGCTGTGCCCATGGTTTGACATCTCTTCTTTCTCTTCTTTTGCTTCACAACATACCCAATTCTACACAGCACTTTTTTAAAGGGCTATTTCAGTGCCCTTTTTTTTCCCCAGCAATCAAAAATGCTAAAAAGGTGGCCTAAAACTGAAAGAAAACGACCAAGCAACTGACCATGGACTTTTCAATACATGAAACAGCTATAGTATTATTCACAAAGAGCTATCACAAGCATCAGGTGCTGCATAAATAAATAAAGCTGCATTCATGAGTGTCTGCAGTGTTTTGAACTACTTGATTAAACTGCACCTTGTTAGTGAAAATTATGATTAATGAGAAGCATATAATAACAAAGCCCTCTCTGCAAGCACTACAATAAAAATAAAGAAATGAGAAGCACACTTCAGATTGCAGTTGCTACACTAATAACTAATACGTGAAGCCACACTGAAACGGTATTTGGAAGGTTTTTGTGTTATAGGGTTTACATTGACTAAAAAACCCATGCACTTTTTTTTATTATTTCTTGGGGCTTTTTAGAAAACTGTAAGACTTCATGACTTGAATTTTACAACATGATGAGAGAGATGCCAAAGATCAAGATAAAGGATTAAGCAGGAGCCCCCGCGATAAATGCAATCAAAGGAGTCTAAGCAATTTTTTTGCTCCATTATGTTCCATAAAGGAAGCTGGTGCCTTTTCCATCTAACTATAACATTAATCCATTAGCAAAAGAGAAGACAAGGTCCTTCTCATTTACTATTTATAAGACAGGGCATGCACAATTTGTCTGACATCATCCTTGTCACAGCTGAGAAACCACAATATTTTATGTGGATCTCTCACAGAAGATATGAAAAAATCTTTCAGACCTAATGATCCATTTTTCTGCAGTAGGAAAGGGCTTGCTAACCTACACAACTAAATAATTTATTGTATGTGATTGTGTATGTCCCAAGGTGATGAGCTTTCCACACCACTGCTGCTGTTTGAGGGATGTCCCTGGGTCCATGTACATACATTGTATAAACATCGAACAACCAGCAAGATTCAAAGAGATGTTTTTACCATGGACAGGAGTAACCAAAGCAAACCAGAAGGCAATTTAAGTACTTCAGCTCTTAAATCCACTTTGCTATAGTGGCTCAATACTGCTAGGCTGAGATCCTGCCTGGCACAGGGTGAGGTAATACAAGCCAATGCCAAGACCCAGGGAAGCATTTCCAATGCCACTCCAATATAGACACGAATGTAATGGGCTGAAAAATGTTAGCACCTGGAATGAGGCTCCACATCACTCTGTAGTGCAAAAATCATCCTCTAGCGCACATCTTGCTCTATCTCTTATCCATGCACTGCCCTAGACAGAGAGCCTGGCTCCGAACATGCAGGCAGGAGCTTGGTGGCACCTCTGAGCACAGAGAGCTAAGCACCTGAGCAGTTCTTTCTTCCCTAGCTCTCTTATTTAGCAGTGCATCTGTGGCCTGGGGAGAAAGAAAAATGCAAGATGCTGCTAGAGGACTGGGGCAGGCTGGGGACACTGCTGTTAAAAAAAAACCTCATAAGAGTTGATCAGAAGTGGTGATTCATGTAGGAATTATCCTGAGATGGAGACAAAGAACAATATGGAAGGAGAAATTTGAGAAGGAAGGGGAAGGTTTACAGGAGGCATTTTATGGGGAAAGTGCAGGTAGCACAAGCAAAGATCAGCATGGCAAAATCCTGTAATTCCTCTTCTCTCCCAAGAGGTCTCCAGACATCTGACATTAGCAATTTCTTTCATAGTGTGAATGATTTTATGGAACAGGATTCAGCAACAGCTGGTGCCTTCTTGTAAAGTGC
Source organism: Ptilonorhynchus violaceus (assembly GCA_013397565.1). Taxonomy (NCBI): domain Eukaryota; kingdom Metazoa; phylum Chordata; class Aves; order Passeriformes; family Ptilonorhynchidae; genus Ptilonorhynchus; species Ptilonorhynchus violaceus. Next base: position 2,084,493 of record VZRJ01009411.1, on the reverse strand, counting down.
ATCGGACCACTCTGAAGCTACTATCACATTCCCCAGGATCTCAGCTTACATTAATTAAAATCTGACAATAATTTTGCTGCAGAGCTCCATGTTATATCATATATAACAAAGAGATAGGTAAATTAGCCTGTCCTAAAAAGAAAAAAAATGGTACGGGCTGTTCCTTTTGCTTCACTGAAGCTTAAACTAAAATTCTGTTGTGGTTTAACCCCAGCTGGCAACTAAGTACCATGCATGTGCTTTGCTCACTCACTCTCTCCCAGTGGGATGGGGAGGAGGATCAGAACAAAAGTGAAACCCATTGGTTGAGATAAGAACAGGTTAAAAATTGAAATACAACAACAATAATAATAACAACAACAACAATAATAATAACAACAACAACAATAGTGTCATGCAAAAGAATACAACAAAAGAGAGACAGAAACAAATCCCAAGTGAAACAACTGATGCACAACACAGTTGCTCACTACCCACTGACCAATGACCAGCCCATCCCTGGGCAGCGATCAGCCCCTCCCCCATCTTATATACTGGGCATGATATTCTGTGATATGGAATATCCCTTTGGCTAGTTTGGCTCAGCTGTCCTTGTCTAGCTGCCTCCCAGCTTCCTGTGTGCCTCCTTGTTGGCAGAGCATCGGAAACTGAAAAGTCCTTGATTTAGAGTAGGCACTACTTAGCAACAACTACAACATCAGTGTGTTATCAACATTATTCTCATACTAAATCCAAAACACAGCACTGTGCCAGCTACTAGGAAGAAAATTAACTCTATCCCAGACAAGAAGGCAATTGAAATGCTAACATTGTTATTTCCTTCCTCATGGGAGACCACAGTGCTAAAGCTCTGACCTTTGCTATTTTCCACCAGCTGTCATATCTCAAATAGATGGTGATTGGTATATGCAACCAGCTACATGATCCTCCTGTAAGAAAAAAACCCCAAACCTTACCACTGAGAGGAGCCTGGGGCACATTTATGCACTCCTGAGAGGTCACCAGAGGAGATCAAAACATGTGCCCCATCCTGTCGTGAGTGTAATCATCACCTATCAAAAATAATGCCGTATTTTGGTTTAACCCAGGTGGAGAAAGTTTCTACAGGTAATTTCAGGGAAGACAACTAAGCCTCATTTATTTCTAGTCTGACCTTCATGGCTGCACATTTCTTTGTGCGTAAACACATGCAGGTCTTCACAGGCAATGTGAAACCTTCCTGTCTCACACAGCTCTGGTGTATCTCCATCACAGCCAACAACATACTTGCTAGAAATTGCAGACAATGACCATCTTCTGCTGAGCTGATCAAAAAGATGAAAAATGCTAAAGAACTAGACCACTCCATTTAAAGATTTAGCTCAAGACTGCTAAAATGCAAATATATCTATTAAATACACACTTAGAAGAAAAATGTAAACCTACTGTACCGAATTAATGTGAGTTGTTATATTTCTTAGCTGAGGCAGAAATAATTGCTGAATAATTGTCTGTATGACAAAAAATATTGCTGAATGAATCAACACTTATTTAAAAAAATACTAACTCCTCCAAAAAATTAAATATTTCAAAATCTGACATGCATGTTTTCAATTCTGTGTGTTATTCCAAGGTTTCATACAAACTGGGCGGCTAGACGCTGTTTAAACTCTTCAAGAAAATGCTCTTTTCACTATAAAAGCCTACACTTTTGTGTATTTTAACATAAAAACTCATCCAGTATTTCAGAAACTCTGTTTTTGAGTGTAGGGTCCAAGCAGTCCCAAACATTGTGAAGTACAATGACCATGGACTAGTTTTAAATATGTGATATATTATTTTTTCTGGAAGTGCTGCTATGTTTCCATTAACTGTATGGAGAGTCTCAGGAAAGCATGATCCAAACACGGGCACCTTAGGTCCTCTGTATTATATTTTATAAATCTGGGCCTGTTGCTTTGGAGGTAATAAAAAATCACATCTAAGAAACAGGAAAATAATCAAGAAAGAAGGACAGAGAAAGAAAAGGTTTTGAGTTGACCCCCAAAATACCAAATTCACCCCAGTGTAATTCTGCTGAAAACAATGGAAGTACACAGGAGCTGAACTTTCCCCACTGTCTCTACACAATAGTAAGCAGCCTATAAAACTATTTTATCCAATAGTCCTGCACATTTTCAGTAGGTGAACAGAAATTTGCGATGTGGGATTGAGGGTTTTTTATTATTCTTGCGTTCTTATAACACTCACATGACAATGCAAATGATTACTCTCTTAATCCTTGGAAATCCTGTTTCCAACTGGAGATTCTGCTTGGTGTTGAGGGTGACAATCCTTACACAGGAGAGGAAGGGACAAGAATGAACACTGACAACACCACAACCTCAGAATTCACAGTCACTCCCAGAGCACTCCCTAGGTAACAGTAGTTTGCTATAAGCTCATTAGGGATAAATTCGGCCTCTTATAATTCAGTTTCTGGTAGCAAGCAATAAGAAGTTGTTTTGCAAATAGACAGCTGATGGAGCTCTAATACCTCTGGGAACACAAGGTGAGAGCAACTTCAAAAGCAATGATGAAAAAACTTCCTCAGTGTGAGAGGGGCTCTGCCTTATATCCCCACGAAGGTGATCAGTATGATGAGGGCAGAAGTGTATTTACTTGCAGCTCTCAGCACCAGGAGCTGCAGCTCTGCCGGGTCGCAGAAGAGATGCACAAGGAAGGCTCGTCCTTGCAACAACTCCTCACCCTCCTTAACAGGCCCACACAGGCTGCACGTGGCAATTACCCCGCTGCCACCTCCCCTGACACTGGAGTGGGATCTCCTGGCAGTTTCTGCAGAAGCTGTGTTAAGTACCAAGGTGCATCTGCAGAGGATGTCAAGTAGATGATATTCTCTGGTTTAGAGCATCACCATGGCTTTACGCAGTACTTAAACAGATGAAAACAAAATTAATATTTTCATAAAATAATAAGGAAATACTGCTACTTCGGTTTTTTCACTCTGCTGACAGGTATAGTTTTAGCTACAATAAAAAATTTTGTCTGATTACCAAAAAAATTTGCTGAGAAATGCAGTGCAGTAAACTTGCTCTGGCTCTGCTTTTTTACTTGTTTTTAAAGCTGTACTAGGTCATTAGGGCATATGCAGAATAAAAAGCAGCAAATCATTTGCCAAAGAGCAAGACATTGGATTTCCATAAGAACAAATGTTTACAATTAAAAATACATACATTTACTTCAGCTAGCAATAGACCAAAGACAGGAAAGTGTTCATTCCTTTGAGTAACAAATCATACTTGGCACTCTCTTTGGGAGAGCTATGTTAAGAACTAGTCTCCCAATGGTAACACACAAAGCTATTGGAATTTCATAAGCTTTCTACAACAGCATACATAAGTAAAAATTAAAATAGAGCAGTTGGCATGAAGTAAGTTTGTATAACAGGTAATTCTAGGATTTTTTTTTAAATTAAGTCAGCTGTTGGAGTGTGAAAAAATGTATTGTGTATCCCTGTGCTTGAAGGCAGAGCTGAAATTCAGCGAGAGGCCTTTGCACAGTGAGGGTGATACTGCAGCAATCTGCTAGCACATCTATAGAGCAGAGCCTAGATAAGCCATCAGGAAAGGAGAATAAGCTCATGTGCAAAGTCCTACTCTTCACTCACCCTACTAACACACTGCAGCTTGTGAGTCACTCAAAAATCCTGTAGAGACACAGACAATAGAGGTATTTGCTTAAATACACTATGAAACACGTCACAGTTAATGCTTTCTCCACCCGTAAGTGCTAAAAGCATCAGGATGCCCATAAAACATCTCCCACAAACAACTGCAGTGACCACGGGATCTGCTGTTGAGCTCGTACTTACATTACAGCATCGGCCGGGACAAAGCTCAGTATTTAACTATTTCTTCGTAAACTGCTTCCACGTGCTTCTCTGCTCATTGTGCCATTCCTTCCATTGATTGCTTGTATTTGACAGCATCTGGACTGCAAAACGATCCTTTCCCCCCTCTTCTGCAAAATCAGCAGGCTGCAGAGGGATGCGTGACCACTGCTGCAGCCGATGTATCCAAACAACCCAATGCAGCAGAGGCTTTAGCTCCCCCTTCCCAGCCTGGGTTTTTTCTTTCTTTGTCTGTGTGGGGTTTTTTTTAAAGAGATATGGTCCTGACTAACCCCAGGTTTCACGAGCACAATACGAGCTCCAGGCACGGGGTAGTCAAACAGATGTGGAAGGATACCAAGACAGAAGGCCAAAACAACACAATTTTAAGAGATGTTACTCAAGGCATAACATGTATTTGAACTATTTCCTGTAACAGGTTCGTTTGTGGTTCGTTCTGTTTAATTCAAATTTACTTCTTGACATTTTGATGCATTATTTCTTCACTTTTTGCATTTTTTTCAGCTTGTACAATAGAAATACTAGGTGTTCTGCTTATTTATTTCTTGCTTCAACTATCCTGCTGTGTCAAAGAATGTTTAGATGTTAAATGTTCACAATCTGAAGAAGTCCTCCATGAAAACTTCTGTCTGTATAACAGCTTTAGTAAATACCTTTACTGTTCTGCCTTTGTTTTGCCAACAATGTGTTATGCTCACACTCTTTAGGGCTGCCTAAAATTAATTTAGCTGGTGCTGATTACATCAAGACTCAGAAGTTTGAGGGCTACCAGTAGCATCCTGAGTTTGGTTTCTGTTTTCCAAGCTGGCACAGGTAGCTGTTAGCACTTCCACATTTTAAAACTCATCTCCTTATTAACTCCACGTTCATATTCCTATTCATGTGCTCAACTGCGCAAAGCAAACCTCAGCATTTAAGGCATTTCTAAGATTTTTTCATTCTCTTACCTTAGTCACCCATGTTAACCTGTCAGGTTATCCTCCAGGAAATCCAAGAAACCTTTCCTTTGGGAGCCCTTCTAGTTGTGCCAGTCGTGTTTCTTTGAATTCACATGCCAGTGTAGAATGCTGCCCCTCCTCATGATCCAACAGCTTACAGCCAGAAACACATCATTCCAACCTGTCAGTCTTCATTTAAAATACTATACTAACACAGCACTTCACGAGAGCTTCAGAACTGGCTGAAAGGGTGAGATTAGGGATTTCTAGGGAGTCTGGAGCTCTCTTTTCTCTCTGCAGTCCTGGGCTGCACAGGTGATGCACTAGAAATAACTTCTCTACGGGGTAATGTCAGCAGAGGCAGAGAAAACAAACAAAAAGTGCTAATGCAGCTTTGTGCAGACAGAAGACTCCTCCTTAGGCAACTACTGGACTTTACTACAACTCTGCTGCCTTTGGTTAGAAAATCCTGTTTTCCTGCCGAGGAACTAAGGCTGACTTCTCTCATGTTGAAGGTTATGGTAACACTGCAAACACTAAGAAGCTTCTGCTGCATTGTATAAAAGGAAATACTACTCTTACACAGAAAAGATGCCTGTTTCATCTTCAAGTACATCTGACAGTAAATGAAATTATTTGTGTTATTACAAGCAATTTACAGAGGATGACAACATCCTTATATTTAGAGTCCTGATCATGAAAGGTCAAGAGGAACTGATCATAAATAAGCAATAACACTGGTCCTACAATATTTCTTTTTGTTTACAGAAATGAAGGAAAACACATTTTTCTGGTCATCACATCTCAGCTTTAACCACAAAAACAGTAAGAAATCCTCTCAGAGTTCAAGTAAACAAAAGGACATTGTAACCAGGCAGAGCAGACTGTTTAGCCAGGAAAACATGCAGTGCCAGTCTCCAAAACGCTGCCCTGCTGGATAAGCTCCTGCAGCACAATGATCTCACACAGCTGTTGTGTTGCTCCTAAGTTTAGCTGCCAAAAGCACTGGCCCCAGTGCAGTGGCACGCTGAGAATGACCTTCCTGAGCAGGGCACACGTGTCTACTGCAACTGCCCATGGCCATGCTTGGCCACATAGGCCAGTAGGACGGCATCAGCCCCATTTATCAATGTCAGATTCTGAAAGCAGAAAAAAATCTATATAGGGGGGTGGGAATGAAGCCAGAGATGACACAGGAAGCATCGCAAGGATAGGAGGCAATAGGGGACAGGACACTGAAATGAGAATGCTTTAAAAGCACTCTCTCATAAAGTTCTCAAATCCTTTTTAAGCAGCAGTCATAGAGCCCTACTTTGAAATTCCATTCCTAGAGTGAAAATAGATTGTGAACGACTAGCATTATTAGCAATCTTCATACAGAAGAATGTCAGCTGAGGGCAGCCCTCTGTCTGGAAACTAAGCCTAAAAAAGCAGCTGGGCTTCCCATGTGGGAAGCAGGTGAAGGGCAAATTTCCCCTCCAGGGACATTTTAAAACAAAGCAAAAATAAGTATTTGATTGATGCATTCAGCATCCCAGCTGTGAAAATCAAGTAAAATTAGAAGGCTCGTTGCTGCTGCTGAGTTTGGTATGACTTTTATTGGTGCTGACATGAGTGAAGTGCAGCCAGCTACTCAAATGGATGGCCTGTGAATCTGATGCCTTATAAAGTTCATCTGCCTCCTCCTTTAGTCAGAACCATTCTTCTTACTTCTCTTCCTCTTTGATTTCACTTCCCTCCTCCTCAAATGGGACACCTCTTCTCACACAGCAACCTCAGCGTTAGCAGTCTCTGTATGATGTCCATGGAGGGAGAGGCCCAAAGTCACATCCTCTGCTGCTCCTTGGGCACTCCCTGGGTTCCCACTGGGCAGCACTGGGCTGGAGGCAGCCAAAAGCACATCACTCATCCTGCAATGTACATGGCCACTGCCACACTCCAGGACAAGCAAAAGGTTTCTTCATCCAGATGCAGTCCACAGCCATCACATAATGAGGGGAGCTGAAATCTTCCTCAAGTGGCAGTGTATTTCGTCTAGGTAAAAGAGCCGGTTCAGCATCTACAAAGGAACTCTGACTGCTTTAACTTTGTGGAAAACCTCAGAAGAGGTGACCCAACCACTAAGAGAAATATGAAACAAGATTCAAAATCTTTACCACAATTAATTTTCATAGAGAGATCTCTATTTCCTCCACAATTTTATTGGATTTTTCCAGTCATTGCAAGATCACACTCCTCAGCTGTAGGAGAAAAACTGGCAATTTTCTGTTTAATTCTTGTCCCCAGCCCCTAGCGTGGCCAACCTCCAATTAAAGGGGATAAAAATGAAATTTAGCCATAAAACCTTCCTACAAAATCTGTCTGCAAGCGACCTGCACTATGTAAGAGCAAGGATTAAGTGGGGTCTTTGAAGTCAATGAATGCACAACAGATAATTGATTAGTGACATTTGGAGATAAGCCAATTTGTTGACAACCTGAAATAATTTCTTAAAATATCAACAGTTGTGAGAGGGTTTTAATCCCCTGAGGTTAAATGTATTAGCTGGATATTGTGGTAAGATTACAGTAATATTTAGAACAGCAAACTTCAGGACCGTCTGCCCCAGCTCTCTCAAGTGACTCACATGTGGTTTAAAGGTGCTGCAAGGAAAAGAAGCTTAAAAAAAAAAAAAAAAAAAAGAAGAAATATGGGAAAGAGGTGATCTAACTGAAAAGTCTCCAGTACTGTGAGTGCCAAGACTCCTGATTTGCTTCTTTTTTAAGTTAAAATAGTGATTTCTGCATTTTTTGATTGATCGTATCTGCGGTAGATCTCGTTAGCCTAGATAAAAAGACAAAAATGTTTTAAATTAACATTTCTAGGCTGTGATCCAGGATGATTAAAATACCGTCTTGCCCAGGCTATTAGTGCCATAACAATTATAATGCCAGCAAGGCCAGGCAATTAGTGTTTGTGTGATTAAAATACCGGCCTGGTCTTCTAGAGCCAGAGTGATTAGTATGTTGCCAGTACTGGCTATTAGTGTTAGCACCACCAATGGTGTGGAATTTTATAGACCTTTGAGAATTATTGTAGGCTCAGATTAGCTTCACACGCTGCTTTTTCCTTAACTATACTTTTCTTCATTGAAATATGTATATGCATATTTCAAATATTCACATAATCATAAGAAAAATATATTTTTTTGCATTTGTACCACTGTGATAATGGAAGATTTAAAATACTGTCTGTGTAGAAGGAGTCATGAAAAGACTGGATTATCAAGCAGGAATTCTAAGCAGGGAAATTAAAACAATGATGAAATTTGTTCACCCTCTGACTAAAACTTAAATGCCAGCTCAGTCAGTCCATGGCATGCAGCCAGAGCCGTGCAGCCTGACTGACCCCGTTTGCCCAGGGCAGTGGATGCATTAACCACTGCAGTGCAGTGCAGCCCTCTCTGCATCCACAGGTGGGTGCAGAACAGCTGATGGGAAGAGTTGACTTTGACACCAAGTGTTCGAATTGAGGAGATGGGCTTTTTCTATGTGTAACACTGGCAACACCAATGGTGGAGCAAAATTCCACATTAAGGGCAAACACACCATGGCAGAGACCTTGGCTTAGGCTCCCAGGAAAGGTGGGGTCATGAAGAACCACTTTTGTAAAAGTAGATACCTAGAGGAGGCTGAAGCCATGTCACAGCAGGTAGCTGGGCTGTATTGCTCAGGCCATCCATGTTCAACTCAGATTTGCACCTACACTGCTTCTTAGGACCTGTGTAACATTTGCACATACAGATATATATATATATATATATACATATATACACACTATGTGCTCTCTGTATAATCATATATGCATATTGACCATTTACTGCAACTTTGAATTTTCTATTTTTTAATCAGCTCTCCAGATATCCATGCAGTCTTATTCTGTGACCACTTAGAATTCCTTAAAAACCATTGGCAGTGAACTCAAATGCCTTTGGAACTCTAGGTAGACAGGATTTCCTATTTTCCAATATGCTGTTCCTCTCAATTCAAGTAGATATGTGAGATGTGATTTGCACTCACAAAATTCATGTTGATTTTCTCACAGTAGATTTTCTCATAGTGATTTTCTCACATAGTTATTCGTGTGTCCTCTAATTTTATTCTTCATTATAAATCTTGTGGAAGTGTCCTGTAGAGATATTGAACATATCAGTCTGTAGTTCCTCAGCTCCCTGTTGGAACCCTTTCTGCAAAATGGTCTCATCAATCGCTTTCCAGCCCTGTGGGAAGCAAAGGGGTTTGATGCAAAAGTTACAAGCATGGACAGTCATTCAGGTATTTCCTTTAAGAGTTGTTAAATGAACTGATTTTTGAAAATGTCTGGGCCCTGGTAATTTGTTATTCTTCATTTTCTCTACTGTTCTACACATACTTCACTCCAAGGCAGCAACTCTGTGGAGTTTCCGTCTGGAAGGATGCCAGCGTGGAGATTTTCCTGTCCTCTGTTGTGGTGAACAAAGATGCAAATAACTGAATCAGCTTTTCCTGTTATGGGCTTATTTGCTCTGTTTACTGTGGAAGAGTTTTCTGCTTTTGCAGGTTGTTCATCAGTAATCAGTTCAGAGCTGTGTCACTTCCAGTCTTGGTTTATTTATTAATTCACTTCTCATACATGAGAAGATGTTTCACCTAAGCACTGGTAGCTAATACCTTCTTAAACATGATATCACACAGAGCACTCAGATGCATTCTACAGCTTCTTTAGGACATTTCCTAATAGCCTGTGATTTCCCCCAGTGTGAGCCTAGCAGACTCATCCCATCAAAAATGTCAGACACAAAAGCTTCTTTTCTGTCAGTTACCTAAGACAGGTATACAAGAAAATAATTATTTCACAGAGCACCATCACTCATAGGTGTGCTGATATTTTCCTTCCTTCGGAGTTACTTCTCCCTCCTGTGCCTTGCAGGCAGCAAAGGCCTGAAGGATTTGTACTGGAGCTGTTTCTAGGTCTCCTCTAGTGGCATTGAACAGCATGTTTAGCTGCCTCATAAGAATAAGAAACTTTAAGGTTGACACATGCTTTATTTTACCAGCTTTTTGACTGTTTAAAACATCAGCTACTGGTTTTTGATAATACCCGAACTGCTGTGGTTGCAATGCAAGGGTGAGCAGAAGATATACTGTTAACCTCGTCATCCCTATAAATATATGGATTCCATTCATCTGTGCATTTTGCTAGACACCCTACTTTTCTGTGTCTAACTGGAGTCCTCTGGAAGCCAACAGGTATCTCTTTAAAGACAGCCAGGCACCAGGGCCTCCATGGAGGGCTGGCCAGGCATCACCACGTGGTCAACTCAGCAACATAGCGAGGGTGTGAGGGTGTGTGAGGGTGACAGACCACTGGAACAGGCTGCCCGGAGAGGTGGTGGGGTCTCCCTCTCCAGAGACATTTAAAACCCACCCAGACGCATTCCTGTGTAACCTGTCTAGGTGACCCTGCCTTTGCAGGGGGGTTGGACAGGAGGATCTTCCAACCCTAACTCTTCTTTTACTCTGGGAGAGGTGTCTGTGCTCTCCGCTGCTCCACCCTGCTGGGAACAGCGCCAGAAAGTGTTTGAGTTAGCAGCCAGTTTCATCCGAAATGCTTTAATCGGGTCTTCACAGAAGCGCAGAAACATTTGCGTTAAGAGGGGCCTCTTGTGATGCTCTTGTCCCACTCGGGTACAGCACAAGAGTTTCTGCAGTGAATGGTGGCCTGGCAGCAGGACAGGCTTTGCTAGGCTGGTTCCATCCCATTTGTAGCTCTTCTTGGAAAATGGCTCTAAGCAAAGTTATTTTCTTTGACTCTACTGAGCCGAACAAAGCCAGAAACACACAGTATGGAGATACAAAGCGGCTGGTGAGATGCACTGCGTTGATAACCGTGTGTCGCAAACGAGAGTTTTAGGTTGTGTAAGAAATCGCCAGAAAAGGCATTAGAAAATGCAGAGTTGATATAAAAGTGAAAGCGTGACAAAGTTCATTGGCAAGGTTCACTCTACTACTTCCTAGATGGTAAAAGCACGCAGAGAAAAAGCGAACCAAAATCCAAGATGAATCAATATAAAACCGAACTCAAGCCAAAAATTATCTACGCGGCTGCTGGGGGAAGGGGGATGAGGGACGGGTAAGCCTAGGAAAGGCTGAGGATTCAAAGGACTAAGGAAGAACCTCCCATTGAGTCACAAGGTTCAAAGTGGTCTCCTTTGCCAAACTTCACCCCAGATTTGACCACCGAGGCTGTAAAAGGTCCCCATGAGTTATGCAACACAACGCAAAGCAATGCAGGGATGGCCCAGCCCAGGATCCAGGAGGGCTGGCCCAGGCCTTCCCATCCCAGCCCATCTCTCCCAGAGATTGGGCTGGGCTGGCCAAGGCACAGGGGATCCTGGGATTCTCTGGGTGGGCTCTGCACAGGTGTGCTCGGCCTGGAGGCCCCATTACTCACCTCAGCCACAGGGCGCCAGCTCTGTTTTTGCCCTGACTCCTGAGCACTGCAGCCTGGCAAGGCAAGGGAAACGCCTGGCTGGAGAATGAGGACACCTCAAGGGGCAGTGAGATGCCCTGGCCTCAGGGGAACTGTGGCTGAACTGTGTAGTACAGAGGGCTCAGGCGTTCCATTGGAACGTTCCAGTGCCCGGAAGGTTCCTGAAGGCTCTCCGCAGTGTTGGCAGTTGCTATGGAAGTTGCTGCTGCAGTCAAAGGCTGTGCTCCCAGCCCGGCACCGGTGCTCTGCCTGTAATAGCAACTAAACCTCACCCCCTAGTTCCATTCCCCCAGCCCACACTGGCCGTACTGCTGAGGCTGGGGTTTGACCCCAAACCAGGCACCTGAGGAGAGGCTGTGGCTGCACATGGCCCAGTGGGCACCACTCTGGGGTAGAAGCTGCCGAGGAAGCAGAGAGTGTTACACAGCAGGGCCTGGTGCCGGCAGGAAACCCACGGAGAAATCCTTGCTGGCTCAGGAGGGCCCTGTGCCTCCCACTGTCGAAGGCTCAGGGGTGTCCAGGAAATTGCCACCGTGTACATGGCCTTTTCTCAAATTATTCTTGGGCCTTTGTTTTTGGCCACTGTCAGAGGCAGGGACTGGGCTAGGAGGACCCATTCCATGTGCATGACATGTTTTTATCCAAAATGAGGAAACCTGAAAGATGAATGTTAGTCATTTTGCTGGGTTCTCTTAAGAGTCTTTGCTGTCTTCATCTCTGGTGAAGATAGGGCAGTGGTGAGCCACAGTCATAACACTGAGATTATGAGACCACTTCAGATGGAAAAAGTTTATATCCATGAACTCTAAGACACAGAGGAATCTGTGCTGCTCATTTCTGAAGTCTGAGGTTCTGCTTTACAGTCAGCAAGTTCTCAGAAGAAGAAAGAAGGACTTCTTACAGATTTGGGTTTTTTGGAGTGTGTAAATAAGGACATTTTAAGCTATGATAATATAGTCATTCTTTTTTCAGTTGTCTTGGGGACCTTGAAATCCTTGACACAAGGTGTTATCTCTCAAACTCAAGGACTGAAAAAATGACCCCACCAAGATCACTGCTGTACATTAATATGTGTAAGGTACAGTACACTACACTTGTCATCAGTGTGACTTGCTGCTATTTTACCATCCAAAAAATGCTGGAGATTGAGACTCCTTGGTTCTTCCAGTGCTGATAAATAAGCTCTGTCTACTGGTTGTAGTGCAGGATAGAGAGTTAGGACTGAAGACCTTATTAATTTATGTCATACTTGCATCAACACAGTCCTCAGTCACACATGGTGTTGTTAGAGTTGTCTGCTTTTAGATTCACTACAGTCAAGCACCTAGGCTTTTGCTTTTTTAATTCCGAGGGGCAGCATAGAAAATGAATGCACAAATTTTCTGGCCAAACTAGGAACAGAATGTTTACCCAAAGCAGAGAAGGACATGAATGTGCCCAAGATGACCAAAAAATGTGTGCATGCAGTTGTGCCTGGATCAGAGACCCAGGACTAGCAGGCTTAATTCACTGCAAAAAGGACACACATGTCCTGAAGTGCCCGACTTGCCCTGGGAAGATGGTGGCTGCGAGTGTGCTGACATCAACAAATAACTGACTAGACCTAGCCCCTGACTGCCTTCATGGTTCTCAGGAATGAAGGAAGGCATCAGGAGCAGGTTATAGGCCAAAATAACCCCAGGGCAACAAGGACAGTCACAGGGCTGGAGCAGCTCTCCCGTGGAGACAGGCTGAGAGAGTTGTTCAGCCTGGAAAAGAGAAGGCTCCAGTGTGACTTTGTAGCACCTTCCAGTACCCAAGGGGGACCCACCAGAGAGCTGGAGAGACACATTTTACAAGCGCATGTAGTGACAGGACAAGGGGCAGTGGCTTTAAACTGAAAGAGGGCAGGTTCAGATTAGATATTGGGAAGAAATTCTTTACCACGGGAGTGGTGAGACATTGGAACACGTTGCCCAGACAAGTCGGGCATCCCTGGAAGTGTTCTTCAAGACTGGGTTGAATAGGGTCTTGTGAGCAAGCTGGTCTAGTGGAAGGTGTCCCTGCTCACAGCCGGGGAGTTGGAAGTAGACGATCTTTAAGGTCCCTTCCAACCCAAACTGTTCTGTGATTCTGTGAGAATTGTTCCAGTGACCCACACCAAGATCACGAGCCACAGGTTCAGCACCGTCAGCACAGGGACATTTGGTCAGAGCTCCAGGTTACGTTCCCTGCTCTCTTAGGTGGAGTCCCTGAGGGGGTCTTGGCACCTCTATGATGTGCATAGCAAAAAATAGATCCTCTGCACCATTCAGTGGTACTGGCAGCAAGTGTTCTTCCCTGTGTCTGTTGGCAAGAGAAACTGAATTGCTTTAACAGTGCTGTTACTCACAAGGCTTTTAGTCACCTGCAAAAAGGATGGGGCAGCTTGCTCCTCTCCAAGCCACCTTGAGTCTGTGAACTCAGGAAACCTGCCTACCACGGTGACACAATAGTTCAGATTTTTTTTGCTGGTCTCCTTGTCAAAACAAATTTTGTTTGCTTTTTTGTGTTTTCTGCAGACATTGTTTGACAGTGACAGCTGGCTAGGAAGTCTTTAAATGGTGTGCAGGATCTTAGGGAGCAAAACTGGAGACTATAGCAAAAGAACTGCATCACTACATCAATCAATTTAGAGTCTTCCTGGTAGAGTTAGGGCTTCTGAGAATCAGGGTCACTAGAAAAGAGTACTGACTATTTAGCTGTGATTAGCACAATCCCGATCCCAAGCTCTGCCGAGAGATAGAGATATTAGCTTAGGCTGGTTACCACATAAACACTTGGAGCAGGAAAAGAGTGAGCACGTTGGTCTGCAAAATAATCATGCAGCCATATAATTTGCCTACATGCATGGATCTACTTCTTATTAAATTTTGCAGATGATACCAATTTGGGGGGAATTAGTGAATACATTTGTAATGGGTTAACCTGAGGGAAGACCCCAGATCCCCAATAAGGATTCTTTACAGGATATAAGACGGCAGAAAAGAGGCTGCAATCTTAAAAGATGGTAATATAGTTTTATTCACTAATACACATAAGCTAAAAATAAAAGAATAATACAAATATTGAGACAATTCATAAAGATACATTTCCCTTCTCCCAAAAACCCACCAATGTCACCTTCTACCAAATGCACGAAGTTCAAAAAAACCAGGGAATTTTAAGGGTCCTTATTCATACAGAAACAAAGTCTCTCTCTTCTGCTACAACTTCATTTCAGGCAGTAGTCCCGCCCAGGAAAAACTTACTGCAGTGAGAAAATGAGGCTCTCTCCCAAGAAACAGTCTATGGGGTGTGTTTTTTTAAAGATGAGTTATTTCCAGTCTGAATAAAGGCAAAAGGTCCTTCTCTTCAATCTCCACAAATATCTCAGTATCTTCACACTTCTAACGAGCCACTCCTCCTGCAGCGTGGGAAACAAACTCTCCATCCCCCCAAATATGTTCCATGGTTTATCAGAGATTAGTTAAGTTGTATTTAAAGCTCACCAAGGCTTACAGAAGATAAAAGTCTCAGCTGTATATTTGATGTATCTTTCTCTCCTCTGACTCTGGGGTCGTCATAATAGGTCCTCGGCCACGTGGCCCCGCCGTGTTATCTCTTCTCCGTGCAACCAGGTCTTCTCTCTCTCTCTTTCTGTCTTGGAAGAAAGGCTAGTATCTCATAGTATATACCTGAAGAATCTTGACCTTAGAAAGTCCTCATTATATCTCTCTCTCTCTCTCTCTGTGTGCGGTCTCCGATGTGGTGTTTTCCCGTAGCATGGTAGGTGTTAGTTCAAAATTAACCCATGCCTCCAAAAGCAGCGAAGGTCCCGCCAGGGTCTAGGGACCACCGGCACAGCACTGCCACTGCCCAATGTGCATTTCTGCTCTTACCACCCCTCAGGAAGGCGGCAGAGCCAGGCAGCTATAGCCCCAGAGGGGCCGGAGCCCTCTGGGAGCTGCAGCCCTCTCCCTCTAGTTTGGAGCCGAGAGCTAAGATGGAGAACACCCGGCGTCATTTCCGTCTTCTTCCTCCTCAATATGCAAATTTCACTAGGCAAAACCAAGCTTTCATTGGTCCAAAACTTTTATCCAATTACAAGCCATAACAATGTTTGAGAACAGGCCTTTCAGAAGGATGTAGACAGGCTGGAGGAATGGTCCAACCTTGTGAAATTCAAGGACACATGCAAAGTCTTGCTTCTGGAAAGGAAGGGCCTCTGGCATCAATGCAGGCTGATCGTGCCTGGCTGGTGGCAGCTCGGTGGAGAAGCAAGTGAGCAGCAAGATGAACATGAGCCAGCAGTGCCCTGGCATCAACAAAGACCAACAGATATTGTGCTCGGGCAGAGCCAGAGACAAAGGGAAGAGATTATTCCCCTCTACTCAGCACTTATTAGACCACGTCTAGATTACTGGTGGGGTCCCAAGTACAGGGGAAGCATTGACTATAACTGGATCGAGTTCAGGAGAGGCCACCACTAGGGCTGGACCACTGGCCCTATTAGGAGATGCTGAAGTGGGATTGTTCAGCCTGAGCCAAGATGGCTTCAGGAGACCTAAAAACTCCTGGTGCCAACAGGGAGGTCACTGAGGAGGAGCTGGGCTCTTCACAGCAGTGAAGGACAGGAAGATAGAACCAGCAGATATTTTGAAAGAAGTTAACACTGGTGTGCTGGTTTGGGCTGGGATAGATTAATTTTCTTCACAGTAGCTGGTAGGAACTGTGCTTTGGATATGTGCTGGATAGTGTTGATACCACAGAGATGTTTTCCTTACTGCTGAGCAGGGCTTACACAGGGTCAAGGCCTTTTCTGCCTCTCACTCTACCCCACCATCAAGGAGGCTGAGGGTGCTCAAGTAGTTGGGAAGGGACACAGCCAGGACATCTGACCTCAACTGGCCAAAGGGATATTCCAGATCATATGGCACCATGCTCAACAATAAAACTGTGAATGGAGGTTGGCAGGGAGGGAGCTGCTCAGGGACTCTCTGTGCATTGGTCAGTGGGTGATAAGCAACTGTTTTCATTTTCATATCTAATTTTTTTTCTTGTGTTTTATTTTGCTCTCTCTTTGATGTTTTGGTGTTTGGGTTTTTTTTTTTTCCTTACAATTAAAAAAGCATAACAAAACAACTTTTTAATTATTGAACTGGTTTTATCTGAACACATTAGTTCCATTCTCACTTTTACCCTTCAGATTCTTCACCCCATCCCACTGCAGGGGAGTGAGCAAGCAACTGCTTAGTGCTTAATTGCTGGCTGGGGTAAACCGGAACTACTGGGTAGAAGTTTGTCCCTATGAGGACACCCAAGCAGAGGCACAGATTTCCCAGAGAGGTGATGTACTCTCTGGTTTTGGTGGTTTTCAAACCCTGACTGGATGAAGCTGCCCGTGATCAGCCTGGTCTGACCTCACAGCTGACTCTCCTGTGAAAGTTGGACCAGAGGCTTCCTGTGGTCACCCCTGCTTAAATTATATTGCAGTCCTGTGATCTCATGATCCTTCATGTCCATTCTCTTGAAAATGTATCCCTCCAGTCCATCAAAATTGTGGGCAGACATCGCAGCAACAGCTCCACTTCTGTCCTGACACACATGCAGAACCACCTCTTGCTGTACCTTAACTTGTACCTGCCTGAGGTCCAATCTCAGCACTGCAGCTGCTCTTCAGCAAGATGGCTGGAAGAGATTTCTTTGGAAGTTGAATGGGAGAAGCTTATTAATCCCTCCTTATAGTAGTTCTTGGTTAAAAAAACCCCATTAAATAAAGTAACAAACAAAACAGTGCACCTTTATCTTACTTTCATATATGCAAACAGGTAAAAAATGACTGATGAGAGCCCCTTTACCTCTGCATTAAGAAGCTTAAATGGGAATCTGAGCTATCTGCCTTGAAGACACACATGTAGGTGCATTTCTGTAAGATATTGTAGAAGATAATTTAAAAACCCCCATGAGTACTGTGTGAGTTTACATTTGTATCTGATTCTGTTCTCAGTTTGTCTCATGCATAGGTCTGGTCATGGTTAAAGAGTTTTATTCCCAGACCAAATGCATTGTTCATAACTGTCTAAGAAAATAGAATCTTCAAATTTCTTCAAACTCATAGCTTAGGTATTTCTGATGGAAAAAAAAATCCAGAATGCATGAAAAAAACCAAGAAATATTAGATTATATAAGCATATACTGACTTTTTTGGCCTTCACAAAAATAGTACTACAGGAATAGATAAAAAATTGCAACATTACTGCCTGAGGAAGGATGAAAGAGTATGTCCCTCAAACTGAGATGAAAAAACTTTTGTGTTGGAACTGTGTGTCACTGAAAGGACTGAAAATTACATCCGCACAATGAATATAGGCACGGATTACTCGGAAAACTATTATCATGTCGTATGTTTTTAAAATATAGTCAAGTACTCAAGTTTATACCAGTACCGGCATCGAGGTTACAACCATAGAATCACAGAGATAGAATCATAGTCATAGAAAGCCAATCATACCCTGGGCTGCATAAAAGAAGTGTGGCCAGCAGTTCGAGGGAGGTGATTCTGCCCCTCTACTCCACTCCCATAAGATCCTAGCTTAAGTGTTGCGTCTGGGTCTGTGGTTCCCAATGTAAGAAGGACATGGACCTGTTGGAGCGAGTCCAGAGGAGGGCCACGAAGATGATCAGAGGGCTGGAGCACCTCTCCTGTGAAGACAGGCTGAGAGAGTTGGGGTTGTTCAGTCTAGAGAAGAGAAGCCTCTGGGGTAGACTTTAGAGCAGCCTTCAAATACCTAAAGGAGGCCTACAAGAAAGACAGGGAGTATCTGTTTATCAGGGAGTGTAGTGATAGGACAGGAATTAATGCTTTTAAACTAAAAGAGGGTTGATCTAGATAAGGGTTAGAAAGAAATTCTTCTGGTGGTGAGGCACTGGAACAGGTTTCACAGAGAAGTTGTTGCACATCCTCGGAAATGTTCAAGGCCAGGTTGGATGAGGCTTTGAGCAGCCTGTCCCTCCTCATGAGAGCAGCGTTGGAATGAGATGAACATGAAGGTACCTTCCAACACAAACCATTCTATGGTTCTATGATAATCGTAGAATCATAGAATGGTTAGATTGGAAAAGTTCATGGAGTCCAAACTTTAGCCCAGCACTGCCAAGTCCACTACAAAACCATGTCCGTAAGTGGCACATCCACAAATTTTTTGAACACTACTAGGGATGGTGATTTCTCCACATCTCTGGCCAGTCTGTTCCAATGCATGACCTTTCAGTGAAGAAATTTTTCCTTATATCCAATCTAAACCTCCCCTTGAACAACTTGAGGCCATTTCTTCTCATCCTGTCACTTGTAGCCTGAGAGAAGAGATCAACCCCCACCTTGCTACAACCTCCTTTCAGGTAGGTTATTGGGGAGTGAGAAGGTTCTCCCATGAGCCACCTTTTCTCCAGGCTAAGGAACCCCAGTTTCCTCAGCCACCCCTCATGGGAACTGTGTTCCAGACACTGTGCCAATTTTGCTGCTTTGCTTTGGACACACTCCAGCACCTCAATGTCTTTCAGTCACAGCGTTGATTTCTTCTTGTTAATTCGCACTTGTATTCACTTTTTCACTTCCAGTCGGCTTCCCCCGTGAGCGCAGCTTAGCGGTGGGTGTCCGGAAGCAGAGGACCCAGGGTTGCTCTCTCCATTGCCACCACGAGAGGTCCCCCCAGCCCCGCCAGCCGAGGCTGCCAGCCGGGCTGAGGCTGGAGCCTGGCGCGGCATCAGTCACAACAGCCGCTGTCATCTCGAGAAAGCTCCTTAGTCAAACTTGGGTGCCTCAAATGAAGCACCTGAGTATGAAACTTGATTTATTATCGGTTTTTTTTCCCCCACAATGGATGTATTTGTATTGGGAGTAAGAACAGGAATAGTAAGATCTAGCAGAGAGCAGTCTGCTCATAGCTTGTCCACCAAAATGTGTAATTGTGTTTGCGGTTCTTTTGCATAGGAAGGTATTTAAAATAAAGATATTTGCAAATTGCTGGCCCGTAGTCTCATCTTTGCAGTTATGTGTGTCTGTGTTTCAAAGACTGGAGTTACATGTATTGTTCCTTTAATACAATAAGTTAAAAAACCACAGCAAACTAATAAAACGAACTAGGAAAAAAAAAAAGGCATTGACTAAATATTCAGAATAATTTAGAAAAATATTCTGTCTCTGGTAAGTCCTCGTATAAACTCAATTATTGTCTCTTCTCTCCAAAGCTACTTTTAAAATTATAATGGATGTGCAAACGTTTTGGTGCCAGCAGGGGCCCCTAGCAAATGGATGTGCATTAAACATTGTCACACAGCCCTTGTCACTGCATCATATTCGGAGCTGCATTTTGATAGGCATCAAGAAGACTTCAGGCATGGGTGTGCTCCAGCTGAATTGTGAATATGAATAAAGATCTGTGGTAGTGAAAGCGACACGTATCTCTGCGATATTCATCAAGTGAAAGGCAGGTACAGGCAGCAGCAAATTAGCCATCCTGTTAGGTTTGGTCAATGCTGCATCTCAATGATTGTCACTTACTTTTTAATAAAAGAATTAAAAATCATGTGAGAGACCAACTCATTGCAAATTAATTGCTGTTGCAAAAGGTAATTGCGAGGAACAGATTGGCCTAGTTGTACAGTTAGAAAGAACCAGGGGCTAAATTTGGTGAGACTGTG
The DNA here is from genome assembly GCA_013397565.1 of Ptilonorhynchus violaceus. Taxonomy (NCBI): domain Eukaryota; kingdom Metazoa; phylum Chordata; class Aves; order Passeriformes; family Ptilonorhynchidae; genus Ptilonorhynchus; species Ptilonorhynchus violaceus. Next base: position 2,064,456 of record VZRJ01009411.1, on the reverse strand, counting down.
CCCTAGCCTTAATCCAACAAAGCATGCATTTAATTTTAAGTTCATAAGCAATTTGTTGACATCAGTATGATTATTCTCATGTTTGAAGCTATGCACCTGTAAAAATGCCATACAGGATTGGGCCTCTCCCTTCAATACCCTCAGAGCGTTCACACAATAGTGCCCTTTGTAGTGTCTGAAAATCTGGTTCCTCAGCTTCCTTTGCCTGCAGTGATACTGCCTAAGATGAGAAGCAGGTCATTTTGGGCCCAGTCCTGCCATGAGCTTCGCTTAGGCAGATGTCAAAGCCATGAAGAGTCTCTCTCGCCCAAGCCTCTTAAAGCCTGGTTGCACTAACTGTAGTGATGAGTCCAGGTGCCTGTTGCATTCTTTCCCCTGGGTTTCGAACTATGACAAAACAACTTCAGATAATTCAAGATGATCACTGCATCAGGAGAACAGCTTTAGTTTGCATAAAACTTAGACAGTGCCTTGTCTTGACAAAATGCCCTGTTTACTTACAGCCTCAAAATTCTGTGACTTACGATTAGAACACTGTAAGAATACAGTCCCATAGACTTAAATATTTGTTTTCCTAGGCTTCCTAAAAATCTTGCTTAATTCCCAGACAAAAAATGTTAAGTAAGTATAGAGCATTGTTACCAAGCGAAACTGATGAATTAGGCTGTGCAGGAATGCGCGGTGCCTCGGTAACAAACCTCAGCGAGGTACTGCAACACACAAAGCACAGTGCGTGTGTTTGCATGCTCTAGTCATAAATGCTTAAGCATTAGCACTGGATGACCCACGGGGAAATGAAGTAACCTTGTAAGTGGCTGATTAGAAGGGAAAAATGTTATCCTGTCATTAAAGAGTGACTGAAGAGAGGAATAAATTTCCAGACCAAAGACACGAACTGAAAGAATTTAAACTACTTTCTGATGCTAAGTACATCAGGCATTTGGACAGTGGCCATCACTGCAAAGCTACTGTGTGGTGAGCCAGGAGTCATGTTCACTGTGGAACTGTCACCATGGAGGAGTGGGCGAGGAGTGCCCTTCCCAAAAGGCACTGGCACACTGGTCGCATGAACTTGTGTTGGAGCTCAGTCACACAGTAAGTTATAAGCTTTATGAAGTGCCAGGTTGATGCCTTACAGTAGTGCCTTCAGCCACGGCACTGGCTTTTTGTTTGGATATCAAAGAGACATGAAAAATATTTGTGAGCATGTGTATTCCTACAGGCATTATATTCCACTTAGAGAAAATAGAACCTGACCCTTAAAAGGGGCTGCTGCAGAGAATAGAGCACAAATTTGAGAAGCAGATGCCTTAAGTCTGCCGGCTTTGTACTTAAACACTGAAAGTTTTGAAAATTGTGTCTAGTTGATATTTCTAACATGAATGGAAAGTGCAACAGAGGGCTTATTTACAAACACAAACTGGGGGTTTGAGGCCCAGTCTCTTCTAAAAATCTTAGCAATTATGTAGAAAGAACTTGAACAAACCCATATGTTTGCATCAGCTTTGAAGAAAGAAAAAATATTAAAACCTTCTTCATAGGGCACACATTTCTACTTGTTATTAAACTGTTTATGATCACACATATTTGTATAGAAGGGCTTTTCCATATTTTTTTATATTTCAGTGTCTTGCTTTATGATGGTTGGTACCAAAATTACTATAGAAATGGGGAAACTATATTGTATAAAATGTGTATATCAGCAAAAATTCATGCATGGAAGCACATGAAATATGTAAGTAGATACAGATGGATGACTAAATCTCTGTAGCAGAGTGTGTGCTACACAAATATCAACACTGCCGTTGCTCTTGGGTATCGGTGTGTTTTTCACTGACCGCTTCATTTGGTCTTTGTTTTTCCATCTTTTCCATAACATGGAGACAGTAGATCCAGCACGCAGTTGCTGCCATGAGGTGCAGAAGGTGCCATCTGTCCTCTATCTTCACCTTCTGCACAACTTTGACTTTACTTTGGGGAGTGACCCTCCTGCTGCTTTACGAGCTGAAGTGTAGGACTTACTTCTCAAAAACAGACACTTCTAGAAATGCCCCATTCTCTGCAAAACAACAAGTCCCTGAATATGGTTTTTCATGTCATTGATATCAATCCAAATCTCATCACTGCAGTACAAATTACAGCTGAATTTGGCCTTTGCTGGCTTAGAAGCAATAAGGGAAAACATGTGTGTAATCGTTAACATCTGTGAATTTGCACATTTTGAGGCGCGTTTTTAAATTAAACGAATGTGTTCTCTGAAGATCTTAGTAGTTGAGAAGGCATAAATCCTACAGCTATATTGAAGTCTGAGGTGCAAATAACAGTAAAGCTTTGTCTTCAAATGCTCATGAGACTTTTCATAAAACATTCTACATCAGGCAGTAGCTTTATCATAAAAACTTCTGGAAAAACCTACAGACCATTATGCTGGGAGTAGGACAGTTCAGAAATAAATACATAAAGATAGTGGTTTTTAGGAAGAGGTAATAAAGACCATATTTGGATAATATAGACCATATTACCTCTATTCATATACTTCATCTTGCTTATGTCCTTAAATGGTCACTGCTACTGTAGCACCAGACACTGCCCAGAGGCAGGATTCTTAGTTTGAAGTGCCTCTTCATTTTCTTCTTTCATACATTCAAAAAGTTTTAACATATCTAGGAGTTCATCAGTAACCCACTGTGATGTAGCAGACATTTAATTTTTTTAAGTAATCATCACACATTCAAAAATGTCTAATGAATCTGCTCTGGGCCTCTGTGCATTGAAAAGTGGGGCTGCACAGAAGTGTTGTTCCCAGAATCCAGCAAATGGCTCTGGACAATAGTGGAAGTATTCCAACCATTTCCCCATCACCCTATTTAAAACTGTACCCAGACACTGAGAACCATTTAAACATGTTAATCCTGTTAAATGTTTGGACCCATAGACGACAAACTTGTGCCTAAGCACTGGAGTTACCTTTGCAAAGGTTGGAGGATTTTTTTTACTTTTTGTGGCTCTGCCTGATGCACACCTAGCCTTCAAGGTGCTCCATCGTCTGCATCTAGCCCTGAGTGGCCAAGCTGGGCATCTCTTGGAGCTCTCTGTAGCTTTAGCCTGGCTCACACCCCCAGCTGTCCATCCTATGAAAACTGGGTACCTAGGGTGGGATGGGAGGCATGCACATGGGTTTCACCCCAAAATGTGATCCAGACATGGCCTTTGTGCACATCCTGAGTAAGAAACTCAGATGTTTCCCAGATTATGGTGTCTAGACATAGGCTTAATGCTTCTGGGACAATAATTTACGTTTTCCTGCACATAGCTTTTTCATCTGCATAGTGGAGATATTAATGGTGCTGTCCATGTTGCTATCAGTTTGGGGTAAGAAGGGTCTCCTGAGTTCCTTGTTGAGAGTTAAGACATGCACATCCTAATTTCTGTTTAGATCTGTAGCCAGTATTATAATTAATACATGCACAAAAATTTGTTGCAAAGTGTTAGGGCATCTATATGGAGCATATCACACTATGAGAAATTAAAGGGCAGATTAAACTGAAGTTTAATCTCTCAAGGATGTGTAATGCATGCTTCTCTGCTACAGCCTGACTGAGGTGATGACTGTGATGCCACACACCATATAAATCCAGAATGCTTATAAAAAAAACTATGTCACACCACCTGTTCTCATCCAGCTTTTCTTTTTTTAACTAAAGCAACTGCAAGTGAAATGCAGACTTTCAAGCCAAAGAAACACTTCAGCCAGCATCCAATTTCAAAGGGTTTGTATTAAAATTGTATCAAGAGAAATCCAACAGGAATAACTCTGGGAATTCAAAAGCACAAAAACTGGCAGTTTCAAATTCCATTCTGGAAGATGACCTATTTTTAGAGACAAATGAAAAGTTCTGCTTCACTTTAAAACTGTTCTATTTGGAGCTTCAGCCAGCTGTCTTCTCAATAAAAACAAGTAATAATAATAACTACAACATGTGAACATTGGCCTTCTCACAAGGGCTTGCAACTTTAAGAATACATTGCTAACAGTCATTTTCTGTTGCTGCAGCAATCGCATCCATGGCCACACTCACCTTAAGTGAAGGTAACTTAAACTTTGGGCAACAGATTTTGTTAGGCATTATTCTAGGTAAATAGACACAATGCAAGCTGTCAGGAAAAGTGTGCATCTGGACACCTGTTTTTCATTTATAACATTGGATTAAGTTCATCTCATCCTGAAGGCAGGAAAAGCATCATCTGAATCCATCTGTGAAAAGCTGAATAAATGATAACTTATGCAGGAATGCAGAAATTCCCTTTCAACTAGAAGTAAACAAAATGGGTCACTGGTAATTAAATTATTTATTAACTTGGCCTGCCACCCATTCCACAATGCTAACTGATGTTTATGCATTTAGACAACACATGTCAGCACACTTTTGAATACAGGAGCCCTGACTGTTTGAATGGGTAGTAGCCTCACAGTTAATATGTGAATACTGCTTTTAAAGCTTAGTACTTCCTTGGCCAGAAAGAAAAAGAACAAAAAGTGGTGGATTTTAATGCTGTAAACAGGAGGACCCTATGACTACCTAAAGTAAAAAGTCTTTTCTACCAGGAAATTTTCTAATCAAACTCTTTTGTCTATGCATTCAGAAGGGCCTTATTACAGCTGAAGCAATGACACACATATAAAAGAAGATGCAAGTGTGGGTACCAGGTTGCCACACACACATAAGTGTGTGCACACACTCATATACACACACCAAGGCATGTGACAATTTTTCATCCTTCTCTATATGAACATTCCATAGCTACCACCCTCAGCCAACATGCAGCATCTATATTGCGCTGATGGCCTTAATTTATGGCTGGTGAATGTGCCTTCAACCAATAGGTTTGGCAAAATAAGTAAATACATATATAAATGCTTCCAAATTAATCAGTTTTGCCCAAAAGTATAATAAATATAATTTTTATAACAACAGTGAAGAAGTAGAATATCACAAATGCTGCATCACTCTGTAATGATTTTTTTCAACAAAGGGTTATGGCTTTCAAATAAAAAGTTGTTGACATACAAGAAGACACAATTGTCTCAAAAAAAAATTAAGGCACATCCACCTTTATGAAATCAAATATGTATTTCCTTAAACTGTTGCATTTGTTAAGACAACATTAATTCTGTTCATGCACAGAAATAGCCTCAAATAAACAAAAAGGATTGAATCCAAAATTAACTCTCTCCCAGCCAAAACCAGGACAGCCTCTGTTTCAGTGTGTTTGCAACCAAACTAGTCCTTTTTACCCTCACTAGTTCCTGTATTGTTAATCGCCAGTACAGCCACTCATTTTCATTACAGAAATCTAAACTGTGAAACAAGAGCAATATAATAGTTAATCAAATACTATACAAATAGAAGCATTTGTATCATGGCCTTAAGGGCATTGGCTGATTTTAGATTGGAGTTTTATCTTGCATATCATATCATCTAGTGTAAAATTTGAATATAAATATGAGCAAATACATTTAGGTAAGCAATACCAAAGCAACTTCAGCAGCATCTCCAGTGTCTTGTTTTTGCAAATCAGCTGCATATTTTTTCTGTATTTATTTATTACACCCTAACGTTACCTAGGCTTACCCATTTTGAGGTGCTTGTTCCAATTCCTTTTTTGGGAACATACCAAGGTGAGAAGCCAAATACAACTTCTGACAAGAATAACTCGGCAAGAGTGTTCTCAGAGAGAGACCATTAGATGGGTTCATTTTTTCATCCAAAGCAAAATTTGCAGCTGCTATGTGCTGACTGAAGACCTTCCAAATTTTTCCTTTTTGTTGTGGATCCTTAGATATCATTAGTTTTGTATATATCTGCCCAACATGTCTTGACAGCTACTTGATCTCATATTATCTGATAAGAAAATGTAGAATAATTTACTGTTATTAATTATAAACTCTCTTAAGTGCTACTTCGCAAACACAGAAGAAGCAAAGCATACTCACATGCAAAGTGTATTCACATAAAATGAGCAACATACGAGTATGCCCGGACAAGTTTACCATCTCAGTTTTGCCTTTATTCCCAGGATAAATCCTTTTCCTTATGACTTCATTCCAGCTGGTTCTGGGGAAGGAAAGATAAAAGGGTTCTGGGCTCTGCTGCACATGCTCTGCTCAGCCATAGCCACCTCTCCGAGCTCCCTCAAACCATGCAGGCAACCTTGAGCTGCTCAAGGCTCTCTCTGCCTCTTGGTGTCAAGCTTCCCAGCACCCTCAGGGCTGGGAGCCTCCTGGTCTAGGAATATAGATACAATAATAAAAGGGATAGAATAAAATTTAAAATAAAAGTAGCTATGTAAAAAAAACAAAAGAAAGCCAAGTTTGCCTCTCTTCCTACATCTGTACAGATGCCCGTGGGCACATCTGCGTACTTTGGTACCAATGGTTGCACATCTCCCATACCCATCTCCCAAGGCTGGTGGACCAACAAGGCACATGTATTAACAGAGTCCTGAGTTTAAGGCAATAAATTTTTCTAGAGAAGCAGTATTAAGTAGCTCATACTACACTAACATGGTTGCATGGATGTCAGTCCTGAGCTGGCCCTTGTCTGGCAAGTTCAAAGATGCAACTGCCCACGCCTGCCCATACAGACACAGCACAAAGGTCTGTATTTTTCTGCTCTCCATATATATGCAGATACATTCCTCCCCAGTCTCTCAGAACTATTTTTCCAATGAATTTAACATCACTAGCTCTAAGATAAAGCCTTAGCTTTTTTCTTTTTCATTAAACCAAATTCTCTCATGATGAATATGGATATAAACCTGCAAACCATTATTTTTTTCTCTAGTCTTTATGGATGAAATTCAGCTCTGGCACAGATGGCTGTATATATATCATCTTGTCCTAGATGAAAAGATTGCAGAAAGAGGGGCTGCAGGATTTTCTGTTCAAAGCAGCTCAAACACTTATGAGAAAGGTCTCAGCTCCACTGCTTAGGTTGCTGCATGGTGCTACAGCCTCCAGCAGCGACTTTGGGGGATGTGTTGCTGGGAAGCCAGGGATCCCTGTACCTATGCAGTTTGCCTGGCAGCAAGACATGACGGTCTAAGTCTGCAAATGCTAAACCACAGGCTGCTGTCCCCTAAACTCTCTGTGCTGTACCTCGAATATTGCTGCAGGAATATTTGAGATCTATCCTGCTCCTGACACTTTGTTCCGTGGACTTCAGTAACAGCCCTCACGGGAGCAGAAGCCTACAAAACAAAAAGTCCCCGGTTATCAGGAGCTTTTATGATCTAATATTTCAATCTTTTCATGGATTAAACTAAATTGAAATAAAAATTGTGTTGACATCAATGCCAGTTCAGCTAGGAGGTTCCTGCAATTCAGCAGGAAGGAGGTTTATGAAATCCCCTGTTAATACACTGCAGTACTGCGTCCCAAGTTAAGACTGACGGAACGAAATAGCTTTTGATTTCGGAGCAGATTTTCAAATGAAGCCATAGGTGCCTAATTCTTTGCCTTAAGATTACATCTGAACATTTTTTTACAGATCTCAATCCGTCTGAACCTTAAAATTTTACAATAGCATAATTGATTTTAATGTTTCCTAAGCACTTATCTGATATATGAAACTAGACACTTTATATTGTAATTCAGCCCTCAGGCTTTAAAAATTGTAGATACAGTTACTTTGAAAAATAAAATATAAAATCAAAAAAGATATCTCTAATGACAGTATTAGACTACGCAGTTTATGGTTTTACAACTGTGATTAGTATACGGTCCCTCTGCTTGAGGTAAAAGGAGCCCACAATTGTGAGAAGAACTTTTGTCCGATGTACCACAAACCAATATTAATAATTAACTTTGCTGAAACGTATTGTCAAGGACACTAACTCAGCTATGCAGAACTGTTTATAATACAGGATTTACAGGATAATGCTTAGGATCTTCAGCACTCCTGCCATGACTATGTCATTGTAATGCCCATCAATGTCAGACTCCACAGATGAGTTAAATGCTTGGAGCACTGCTGTGGAGTGAGGCCCCATGAACATCTAGGTGCTGGGGCAAAAATCGAATTCATGAGCAAAATTTGATGTTGAAGTGTCCAGAATACCTCGTGGAGTCTGAAGCATCTACAAATGGGATCTTTACAGGAAAACACACTGACTGTATAGCCAAATACATGAACCAGCAGAAAATGGGGAGAGAAGTGTAGTTCCAGTGTCTTCACAGGGGCCTGAGGGTGCAGCATCCTGCTGCAAGATCCACTCACAGCCAGCTCCAACCGAGAATGTATATGGATGTCTTTTGATGAAAAAATAGTTCTTTGAATTGCATGAGAATTTTGCATTAGATTATCCCATCTTTCGAACAAAAAGATTAAAAGATGGATTGGACCTACTCAGCCAGACTCGTTGTTTCACCTACCATCAATGAAGCAGACCAGGACACTTTGGGAAACTAGTTGCAGCTTTCTGATTGCCTACCTAAATTTAGCCTGCTTAGGCTTGCCCTCACCAGAAAACCATCTCTCATGAGATCCTTTACAATGTCAGGGCTGGCTATGACGAGAGCAGAATTGGGGTGGCTGGAAAGCAAGAGGCTTAGCCCTTTCATCAGTCTTTATTCAGTGGAGGGCTATTAAGGAGCTTTCACCAAATGCGGCTGCTCCACTCATCCAGAAATTGTGAAGGTAGTAGGGGCAGTCAGGTGAATTCCTCCAGGGCTCACTTGGCCAATGCTGGCAGAAGTAGATGTAATTTTTATCTCACAGGTCAGCAGAGGTGAAGTGAGGAAATTATGTCTCTCCTGCTTTTATGGCAGGAAAATCATAAATTATAAACTGAATGTAATGTCTACAAAAATCTAGCTCAGATACCTTCACATGATTTACATGTTGCAGACCTTAAAATTGTGCCTTAATGGTGATTGAAAATGAAGACAATGCATGCCTCATAAGAAGCAATGGGACCCAAACCTAGAAAATACACTGAAACATTTGTTTGTTTGTGTGTTTGGTTGTTTTCTCCATATTTTTCTTTTTTCCTATATTACTCATTTTATGGCTACATCACCAGGTGCCAGTCAAAAGTGGGATGAAAGGATACAAAAATAAAGCTGCAGTTTGTGCATTTGAGGACTCAGGGGCCACTCTATCATGAGACTTTGTAGTTCTGACTACAAAGCATATCACAGGCTTTAGGACACAGAAGATAAACAGTACCAAGCCAAACACTATGAAGACTAATTTTAGCCCTTAGCCTCTTATTTCACTGTTATGAGCTGGGACAGAAACTGCAGAAAAAATTTCTGACAGCTAAATTTTCGTCTTGGATAAATGGGTATTTCTCTATGTTACATGACACTCTCCAACCTGTCATGTTCTGCTATCACTCAAAACCATTTATAACTTGTTAACAAGGTGGTGAAAGGGAGCTGAATATTTTCCCAGAATGGTATTTACGCATTTTAATAAAGATAAATATCTTGACCATTTTAAAGGCACATAAATTGGTGTGGTAAAATAGCCTTCTTTGACATCGGGAAATAAGTTCATTTGCTAGAAGGTGGTACAAAATTCATGCATAAATTACTTTAACTAAAATTAGGCTGATCATTGAGAAGAACAAAACACATGCCACAGATTTCTTGATAATTTCATAGCTATTATTAATATGTCAAAGATAATATTGTAGGACAAACTCTGTGAGAGCTAGAGAAAACTAAGGCCGGGGAAGCATAAACTACTGTGGCCTTGACACAGAGTTCTCCTAAGAATCGTGAATTGCTTGATTTCTGCAGGGAAATCAAATTATGGTTTTTACAACTCTCACATATTTCTTTTTGCAGAAAGTGAGTCATCTGCCACAGACTGTGGTGCATAAAGAACTCTGTTTTCACCTTTTTTTTGTCAATGTCTCTTCTCCAGCCTTCACAGACCAGTTCCACGTGTTCTCCTCTTCCTTCTTGGCACACAGGGGGCTTTCTGCAGAGAGCAGAAGAAACCAGCTGCAGCCACATGGACAATGCCTTGGAGATGGCTCCTCCATGCACCACAGGATCTCCACATCTGGACCACAGTGGGACAAAGACTTCAAGTCTGGATTTCCCAGATTCCGTCATAATTTTTTGTTTATATTTTTGTACATAAGTTAAGGTTATCTCTTCTTAGATCAAAGTCTCCTACTATTTCATCTTGCTTTTGGGAAACTGCCCTAAATTTTGTATTCAATGATTACATTTATATAATGTCAGTGACTGAAGAAGTTAAATTTGATATGTCTTGCTGAATTAATACAGATGTAAGTCCTGTCACCATGTATAAAAACTTATAAGAAAAGGAAAGATGGAATTCGTAAAGAATCTGTTAAGTGTAATGAGAAAAATACAAGGTGTAATGAAAAATATAATGAATGTTAACTTCATCTCTGCAGTCCAGGTAGGAAAAAATAATCCTGCTTAAGAACTTAACAATGGATCTATAAAAGACTTGGTCCTGAAGCCCTGAATTAGAAGAAACTTGGCATCTGTGCCAACATTTGCTGAATCAAAGAAAGGTTTCCCTCTTTCAGATTTTCAGTTTTCTTTGTTTCTTTCAGCCCTCCTTTCCCCTGCACCCTCTGCTATACAGCCTCTTTTTTCCTTGTTTGTTGCCAGAATGCAGGAAAGACCTTTAAGTATTTTTCCCAGCCCCATCTGAGGAAAAACATCAAACTAAGTGAGATGCAAATAAAAATGCCATCTGTTTTCACATGCTTTAAAGTGCCTGACCTTTTGTGTTTATAATTTTTAAAATTACTTAATTTTAAAACCTCAGACTTTAAATGATATCTTCATTATGCCATGAAAACTAGTAAAAGAGCAAAGGATGAAGAAAACAGGTTTTAAAATGAACATTTATTCTTTTTTTTCCCTGACAAGCTTGAACACAAGCAGCTGCAAGAGTAAAATAGTTAATCAGCTGTATGATACTTGATGTTTTGGATGCCAACTTTAATCTACATTTTTAAAAGGAATCAACACGTTTTGCAGACTTGCCCTACTTGCCTCCCAGGTTAAGCTTTTGGAATAAGCTGACCACCTAATGAAAGTTCTGTGCTGTCATTTTATGTGTGTTTTGCTGGCACTCGTGCTGCTGTCCCAGAAGAATAACTGAGAGGATTTATGACCACTGAGTCACCGGCACTCTTGTGTCCAAAAATGCAATCTTTGTGAGAAAATAAATTCCTGAGATATTACCTGCAGCCACAACTGGGCACTATGATAAATAAATAAATAATAATTTTAAAAAAATAAACAAAAGACCCCCAAAGGTTTTGTGGGTTGTGTCCTTAACATTCACTGAAGTACAATCTTGAGATGATGTGTGTCTGTAGGTGTATAAAACTAGGCTGTACAATGGTCACGTTTGGTACAGAGGAGACATAGGTGTAGAAAACGGATATCAGCCTCTTTTCCAGTCCCTTTATCCCAGGCTTCTTGATGGCCATATTAACCCTCAGTATCACACGTGAGTAAGGCTAGCTCCACAGAGTTAGAGTAAAACCACAAGGGCAGGTGCTACTCAGGCTGTCCTGTGTCCTTGGGATCCCTGTCCTCACAAGCACACACTTCTTCATGCTGTGGGGGTCCCCAGATAGCTCTTTTTTGAGCACCATGTGCAGCCTGCTAACACACAAAGGCTGAAGTAAAGACTGAAGGAGTTGACCCTGATTTGCGTGAGCATCACTGATGCTCCCATCTGATTTCTTTAGGAGAAAGAAGCTGCAGGTGCCTCGAGGCAGAGCAGGGCTGGGGCATGAAGAGGAAAATGGCAATGACAAGCAGCCACAAGCTTCCCTAGTTGCCACCTCCTTGCAGAGATGCTGCAGCTGCAGGAGCCACAGGCTGCTCTCAGAGCTCCTGTCAGTGTTGCTGCATGGGAGTCTCATGGCAAAAAATGAAAGCTCCCCACCCTCATTTAAGAGGCATCCTGGTCATCTCCTGGGGCTATGCTTCCTGCCGCAGTGGGGTGCAACCTGCAGGGCTGCCTGTCATTCAGAGATATAATTTGCTCTTCTTCGCAAAGCAGAAGAGCCTTTGATCCACAGCCTGGATTAAAATTCAACTTTGAAGGTTTTCTAAGTGGTGCTACATTTAAAACTTTCCTATACATTAATTTTAAGACTCAACAATTATCTTAGAATAAGAATTTCCAAGCTCTGCAGCTGCATTGCTACGACCATCTTTCACAGAAGCTTAGGTTGGAGTAGGATATCCTTTCTAACCACCAAATATAGGATCCCATGATCCACATTTCACCTTGGGAGACTTCAGGTAGGTCCCAAGATACAAGCTGGAAGTTATTTCCCCAAATGAATCCACCCCCCTCAGAAGAAGTGGGGTTGGATGGAAACATGCAGCCATGAGTTCCAGCACACAAGCCTGGTGCCAGTGAGATGGGCTAATCCCACTCCTCTGTGAGTGTCAAATATAGCCCAGGGTCCCAAACAGCTCTTTTACTGAGCAGGGCAATTAGCCAGCTGTATAGGAAATTCGATCCTTTGCACTACGTTGGAGTACTGCTTTTGGGGGTATTTTTAGCAATCCATTTGGTTACAGACTCTTTAAAACCAGATTAGGCTGCCTGATTTCATTGCCATGCTAGTGCTGTCTGTCCTTGTGGCTGAAAACTGTTACATTAATGGCAATGGCTGGGAAGCAACCTGCCAAATGAGAATAAGGTCATTACAATTTACACCTAATAAAGAAGAAAATGTATTAAAACACATTCCCAGGAAAACACATCATTAAATGGATGGCACACAAGATAATCGAAGGGTTGTATAACCTTACAATCTAGCCAAGTACATAAGCACTAAAAAAAATTTGCTGATCCGCTAAGGAATGGTTCAGGAATTTTAGCAGCTTTTTAAAGCATGTTACTGTTACCTGTTAGTCCTTTGTAAACACTATTTGCAACAGTGTATACACGTCAGCGATTTGTGCAGAGCAGAAGATCACTGCCGCTTCAATATAAATCCTTCAGTACTTTATATGTTTCAACACTACAACTAATTTTCACTTTACATGGACAGAAGAAGTATGACTCAGATTAATATACTGATTTCTTCCTCACTGCACAAATCATAAATAATCTCTGACCATGCTACTTTTCTGTGACTTCTGTGTCCATTTATCCCCTCCCTTCGAATCATTTCATATAAGCATGTAAGAAATTATGTTGGTTTTTTTTTTTCCATAAGATAAATGCTTTTTACTGTTTTCCATTTTCATGTTATTTATTTGGCCTTTTTTACTATCCTGATTCCTTTTACATTTTTAATTGTTTGTCTTCCAAGATCCCCCTCCACCTGTCCAGCTCATGCTTCCTGTCTGAGACTACCTTTTGTCTGAAATAATTTGTGATGCACTACTTGTTTCAGATTATAGCTAATTCTACTCATTCTACATAGACAAAGTGGTTTTTGTTAGATTAGTATTTCACCAGGACAGAAACGACTGAGATAATCTAACCTAACTCTCTGAATAATATCAGCCACAGGACTGCCTTGAATTAACTTCCCTCTCAACTGGAGGAGACCTCAGACACACATATGAACTTGATTTAAACTATTCCAGTGATGGTAAATCTACCACAACCCATGATAAACTGTTCCAGAATTTAATTAACATCTCTATTAAAAATGTGTGCTTTATTTGTAGTTTACATTAATCTGCTTCATCTTGCACCAACTGGATGCTATTAAAGCCTAGTTTGTGTTAGAGTTCAAAAAGCCTTTTCATAGTCAGTTTCTGGTTTTGATATAGGTACTTAAGCGTTCATTGATTCTCACCCCAAGGCAAGTTTTTGAGGACTCTGGTCATTACCACAGCCCTTTACCTTCTTGACGTGTAGACATGGGACCCTGGCACTATATTTTTTCTGTAAGTTCCATGATCATCTGAAGCCACAGACAATATTTCAGGTTGAATTATTAGTCTATATTCCACCATTCTCATATCTGAAGAACCAAATTTTGTTTTTCAACAAAGCATTGTGTTCAGATGATAATCTTCTTGAAAACTTCCTGCACAGGAGACTAAGACAGGGAGACAAACACCACAACCAAGATCTATCAGGACACCATTTATGCATTTAAGTGTTACTACTAGTACCATCAAGCTGTTCTTACTAATAGAAGGTACATTCAAGTATTAAGACACAGATGATCCTGCATATATAATCTGTCCTTATCATAATTTACTTCTTCCACAGACATCTCAATATCGGAACAAAGTTTCATGTAAGAGTACTGAGAATCATTTTTACATGATCTTTCACACAGATCATCTTGACAGCCATATTCAAATATGTGCCTATGTTTCAGTATTTAAAGATAATTTTTTTATTTTAAGTGTTCTTCCTTCCCCCAAAAGAATCTGAAGTGAGCTTTACATATTCTGAGTCCATTACAGGTGTTTAATCACCTTTTGTCTTCATCTATTAAGATAAACATGGATGTGAAATAAATCACATTTGTCTACAGCTACTTGGAACTTCTAGAAACTTTGACATCTGAAATATATCAAAATTATCTTTAAATAGCATATAGTGGTTTTTTGAACTAAAAAATTTCACTTGTTCATAACATACTCGGTAGAATATTTTAGATTGTATTCTTTCATATCTGTACATCAAAGCAATATTAAATATAGAAACTAGAACATAAATATCCCCAGCAGTAACTTTCTGCTACTTCCATGAATTGTAAACACTTTAGACAGGAACAAGTTAAGACAAACTAATCACAGATCCTCAAAGTCTACTGAAATCAGCAAATGAACTACCTCTGACTTTAATATCTGTGAGCTGGTCCCTTAAAACTAGGACTGGAATTCTTTGTTCAGAGATTTTTTAAAAATTTAAAATGAGTGAAAGAAATAATTCACTCATAATTGTTGTACAAAATAGCTGGTTTTCCTGAAGATCAGAAGTTGTTGATTTTAAAAAATAAATAAATAAACCCAAACAAAACTCAAAACAGAACAGCTGACCTTGGAAAATAGAGAATATGAATACACTTTTTAGAGAGTGCAGACTCCCTAACCCACAGATCAGAACTGATTCTACTTGTAAATCACTACTGCTCACCTTAATATACTCAACTTTTTAATATAATTTCTGCCATATGTGCACATGTTTAAAATCAAACTATTTACTTCACCGAAGTGGAAGAGAATTTATTAATAACTCTGGAGCTGTGTGATGCCAATATAATATAAATTCTACATCCTGAGCCACTCTGTCGAATTGACCAATGTTTCTCCTCATGCCGGACTGCTCCTGTAGGACTATGTCACCTGTACCAAGAGTTAGTCACATGTGAGTGTTTGTAGGACATAAGGTTCTCATACAGAGCTGTAGCAGTTTGGGTTTGAAAGTATGTGAAGTTTTATCCAATAAGACAATCTTCTTACCAAAGCCTTCTTACCAATAATGTGCTGCTTCTTTTGGAGTCTTTGTGTGCTCTGCAGAAAGCTGGGTATTATTTCTTTTCAGGAAAGATCCCAAATTTTGCAGTACCTGAGTGAAAATTGCCAGAAATCTACAACTTCATGAAGCCTTCAAATTTTTCAACTTTTCAAGTCTTTTCAAGTTTTAATCTGACTATGAAGCATACATTCAATAATGCTGCTTCTGTGCTGTCTGATAGTGAGTTGTTTTCATTTCATCTTTCAGTCTACATTTCATCTTTATTATGCTGTGGACTTGCCTTTTTAAGTTTAAACAAGCCTAGTACAGGGCAGATCCCATCTCTCAACACTGTTATTTCTGGCTTTCTCTGTGACCTGAGGAAGACAATTCTATTTCCATACAATTGTACAAATAAATCCAAATACTTTCTCAAACTTCAGGGCCAGAAACATCTTAAAACTAGGGCTGGGAGTTTCTCTGGAAATTTACCAAATTATTCTGGAATAATTGCTTCAATAAATTTCAGCAGTTTCACAAGTGTGGGCACACCCTCGGAATGGAGACAACAATGTTGCAGCAAGGGGTAAATTCCACAACAAATCTTCTCCATAAATTACTGCCTCAGCAAGGATATAGCAATTCCTCTACATCTACATCTGGTCTTGTTTTTAATATCTGCCAAAAGATTTTGAATGGATAGTTTTGATATGAGCTGATTTTGTTCTCCTTTGTTGTTGTGATAATAATTCTGACCTGTCCCTTTTTAAAACTATTTGAGAATCCTCACCTAGAAAGGCTCACCAATTCAAAACATTATTAATATAATTACTCTCTTATTAATTGGGAAATTCTACTTGCTGTTTTCATGCCAGTAAGAACAAATTGGCTCACTTTGCTATTTTCATATTGATACGGAAATGTGCTCTTGTTCTACAACAGTTATTTTACTTTTCAACACTTCTATTACTTTGGAAATAGTTTAGCTGTCCTGTGTATAACTGGTTGCATTCCACACCCAGTATGCTCACCTATCATAACATTAATTTCTGGACTCCTTCTTGATGTGTTTCTAAGCCTCTTTAGCAGTTTAATAATATTTTTTAAAAAACAGCCACAACTTTTTTATTTCCAAAGTTGTCATAAACATAAAAAAAACCCCAATGTGACAAGTATGCAGTGAAATAAATGATAATAAAATTTTGCCACATGATATCTGTCTACAAGCATGCACATATCTGTATGTGCACACGTGCATTTGCCAGAGTATACACTGGCAGTTATGACATTTTACCATCCCAAAGTCACAAATGTTAGTTTTAAGGAAGTTGTGCACAAAATGTCTCACAAATATTTTGATCAAAGTTGATATTTCAGTCAACCACTGAACCAAATGAAAATCTTTTACACAGGGGATGACTAAGAGCACTAAAAAAAAGTGAAAGATGGTGTTATTAAAATATGATCAAAAAGAAAAATTGTTGGTAGTGCCTTTGAAGAAGACATGATGAAATAGCTTTTAATTTCTTTATCTAGAAGTATTTTAAGGACTTGCCATCAGGGTGACCATCCTTCTCCTGTAAGCATTTAAAATCTTCACAGGATCAAAGGCCATGTGGTACATACCGTCTACCCTGAGATCTGAAGGGCACAGGAAGCACCAGGGGTATTTCAGAAGATGAGGGGGATAATAGCACGGTGGGAGTTCACCTATCCTGCTGTAATTTGGGAAGTACAGAGCACAGAGCTTGGTGTTACATTTCCTTCTGATGTTGGGTCTCCCCATCTCCTGCTTGCTCACCTCCTCCTGCAGCCAGAAGCTACATTATCCATCTGTCCCATGTCAGGACAACACTGCCAACAGCCTTGTGCTCTAGTCTTATCGTGAGAACTGCATCTGAATCACTTGCAAATCACAGCTGAAAGGCTGCAAGCTTCCTCACCCCAGGCTATGAGATATATGGAAGCATTTAAACAAAACTGGTTTCAAAGGCCAGAGTAATTTTTGGTCCTGATCCTTTTGGCCTTAGTGCAACTCTAGAGGGCTGAGTAGTCATAAAGCGTGAGCGGTATAATGCATTTTGTATATTTTATCCAGTTTCACCACTTAAAGCAGTAGAATTAAAAAGCAATCAACCAAAAAGTAGTTCTTAATCACTACTACTTGGTAGGGTGGGAAAGGGCAAGAGAAATGAAACCACTATGAATATCAAACCATCCAAGATCTCATTAGGTGAACATGATCTCCTACAAGGCTGAAACTATTGGCCCACCTCAGTGCCTTCAGGGAACTCCTCACATGTGGCCCTCATCACTCCACCCCCAGATCACTCTCTGCATCCTCTGGAAAAGAGACATTTGAGGGCATCTCTGCCACTAACTCCTCTCTCAGGCACCCCCAGGAGAACCTGTCATAGGTGGCAGAGGGCAGGGCTTGCACAGCGAGAGTCAGGACTAAGAAGCACACAGGGCTTCCTCCACGGGTCAAGAAGCATTCCCCCAAAAAGATGCAGTAGAGCTGCAGGTCACTGTCCTTTGCAGAGAGCCGAGGTGCCCTTATGTCTTAGCGGACAGTGGGCCAGTCAGACTGCAGACTGACATGTGAAATAATGATAACCTGTCTCGCTTACAGATAACTTCTTTGGACCCCAATAGCAACATAGGGTGACAGCACAGTGCTCAGTCCAGGCTAATTTGTTCTGCCCCCTGCACCAGGCTGCACATTCAGACTGCTTCTCACCCTTGAGTTAGCCACATGTTTCTGCAGTTACCTTAGGTTCAGCACTCAGTTGGATCCTGGAATAAACACAAATGGTAGGGACTGACAAAATTCCCAATGAAACAAGGAGGATATGGGACATCTGCCCAGCTAGAGAGGGAGTCTCTGGGCTTACAGAACAGCAAACAGAGTATTATTTCCCTTAACAGACCTTTTTGGGAGATTTTCACACACATTTCCTAACCAAGAGTATATCACATATTTCTTACCATGGGAAGGAGAAACCCGGGGCATTTCGATAACCCAGAAAAACCTGTTCAAGACTTCTGAGTTAGGGCACCTGCATGTGCATATAAAATATTCTTAAAAGGTGGGTGTGTGCATGGAACAACTACATCAGATTACACACACTTCCACCTTCTACGAAATTATGCATGCAAAAGAGGGAGGCTACATGTAAAAGAGAGAACTACAATTGTCTGGATCAAGATAGACACAAGTTTCAGGAAATTATATTGGCACGAGACTTGGAATACTAAATTAAAATATAGTGATAAAGCATAGAATCGTGACACATCTTCAGTTTAGATAAGGCTGCATAGCATAAAACTGTAGAACACTGTTTCTACACCATAACAGGTGGCTACAGATTCCTGCCAGACAAATGACAGCTAACAGACAGCAGCACTTAGAGAACATCAATCACACAAACCTATTGTAATATTCAGAAATTCTAGTTAGTAAGAGCTGAAGTTACTCTATGGGTGGGCAGAACAAAATAGACTTTGGAATTCATCAGAAAGTACAAGACTTAAAATATGGGAACAGGGCTGATTTTTCATACTAATTGAACAGCCCTCTAATTCTGCTCATGGTATCTTCTATCTTGCCCTCCTACTGAGAGGAGCAGCTACTTACCAGGAAACAAGTGAAAACGTGCTTCAGCACACTGCACACATAATACTTTGAAGTTAAAATTTACATGAGGAAGTCTTCAATTTAAAGCAGATAAAGTTTCTTTCTAGTAAAGCAAGTAGTTCTATTTACTTCAACCAGCACGTGTGGCAACAAACAAAATTAAAAATAAAAACTCCCTATGTTTTCCACCTTTTTTAACTTACATACTTTTAAATGTCTTAAGTTATTAAATTTAAAACACTTATGAATTTTATTTTCCAGCGTGCGTTCCTTGTTCAACAATAACATTTTTTCATCCAAGTAGTAAACATAAATATTTTCATTTTGTTTTGTTTTCAGTCTGTGTCCCTCATTTATGAAGAGAAACTTTTAATCCGAGTAAGAATTTAATGCATTTTTAATACATTTTAATACATTTTCTGGGGAAAAAATAGGCAAGACAAAATTAAACTGAGGGATCACAATTAAGTCAGAATTTACAGCATACTGTATCTTCTGTTTGAGCAAGCACAGTTTTACACAATAAGCCCTAGACATAATCCCTGCATTTAATGAAAGTATGTAGAGATTCTACATTAGACAGAACCCACTGTTTTATCTACGGATTATAAAACTGTTATGATGTCAAGCACAAGTCAGCTTGTGGCTTTCAGGAATTTTTGTGAGGATTTTTATGGGCTGAGATTTTTTCCTGTGATCTGTTACAGGAATTCATGGTTTTTTTCAAAGCATCTGACTCCAGCTAATGTCACACTGGAGGCTTTGGGCTGTGCCACCTCACTAGGACCTTGTATAACATCAGGCCATATGAACAGCAATTCACTGAGAAAGGAAATGTCAGATTACTCAAAATCTGAGGTCAGCGTTTGCTCTAAAGTCACCTGTTTACATTCACTGAATAGTAAGACATCAGAAAAAGGACTCTTTGAAGAAAACTCAGCAGTCCTATCACTGTGTGGACAGTGGGAGACTTCACAGTGTGATGCACAGGAATCGTGGAAAAAACAAGTCCTCCAGCAAAATCAAACAAGTCCAGACTTGTCAGAACTTGTATTTATTTTGCAAGTAATGCAGTTTTCAAATATTAGAATTTTTTTTCAAGTAAAAAGGTCAAAAACTACATTAGAGCAACTTTAAGAACTAATTTTTGAAATTAATTATCCTTTACTTAACTCACTATGTTTCTGCCTTCTATGCTATTCATAAAAATAACAAAATCATCATTATACAATGAGACTCCTTTGTTCCCTTTCTCCCCGTTGTATTGAAAATAATTTCCAGATATCAAAAAAGGAATATACTTCATATTGTTATCAACATAAAATGCTTATATATTCCTATACCTACTAGCTGGTTTTGACAGTTGCCCACTTTTTTGGGGTAAAGAAATTATCAAGAGGAATTGAGTATTTCCTCGATACAAAAAAATAGGCAAGGTCTCGGTTCCCTGGCACAGCATAATTCAAGCTATGGGAAGCAGAGCTGCAAATTCTGCACCAGTTAGCCCTTTACCCAAAAGCTTTTTTACCACACCTTTGTCTGCAGTGCTCTACCACAATAGCCTTTATTGAGTTCTGGTTTTCTGCTACTTATTTTAGAGTTACTTCAGTATTTCTGTTATAGTAGTCATCAAAACACACACCCTCCTCGACATCCTCAGTGTTCTTCATACTGAGAAACATCTGTAAGACGCTTCTGATTCTTTCAGACTGCTGACCCACAGACATTTATTTTTCTCTTATGTTTACCTCGAAAGAAGGATCTCATTGTTCTAGGGGCTGAGAGAGAAGTTGCTGTGTCTCAGCTAAGCTGTGATAGCTGCTTATGCCTATTCTAAATGCAAACTTCAACCAAAAAAAATAACCTAAATCTACAGTAATGCTGCAATCTAGCAGCATGCACAGGGAAAATTATTCTGTTTCAACTGTTAATATAAAAAGCTGAAATGCCAAGCCACTGGCTTCAAATAGATTTAACCCTTTACAGATGCTATAGCTGCCACTGTCACATGAACTGCAGCAGCAGTGCCATTAAATGTGATTAACAGTTACCCAGGTATTTGGAATTATTTGGAGGACACGCCACAAACATGAAATAGAAATACTGGCACTTTACACAGAAGACCTTGTGACAATTAAAGCTAATCCTAACCTCAGCATGTCTGCTTGCAGCAGTCTCCTCTCTATAGTCCGAAATTGTTCAGCTGGACAGATACAGAAAGCCTTTGTGAGCTGTATCCTTCAGATTTTTCAGGGCATTTCTGTCCGTTACAGCAGTTCACTGAGATACACATAGGGCTCTTTGCAACTGCCAGAAAGAGAAGAGATGGGCCTGTTCCTCAGACCTCTGCCAGGTCAATTAGCATTGACTAATAGCATCATCTAAGCCCAACACAGACATTAAAAAGTCTGTTAGTTAAATGAAAGTTATCTCACCATGCCCACACATACTACAATCACACCTCCCAATGGCAACATGTGCTTAACCTCACATATTATATTACTAAGGACCCTTTTATTTTGTAAAAGGACTCTTACAAAAGGGGCTGTTACTACTTACATTAGTAGTAACTTACTTGTTACTACTTAGGGTGAACTTTTCCCATACTGAGCAAGACAGAGCTATGGTGTAGCCTCACAGGAATACCCACAATATTTGTAGCTGATTCTGCTGTGGCAAACCCACATCAAGAGAGAGGCTCTGACCTTTTCAGAGAAAATGGTATTTAAGTTCCTTTGCCCTCTCCAATCTCTCTAGAGTCAGCATGCAATTGTACTTCTCTTGTTCCTCATATTCAGGAAACTTGAAGAATGTAGGTAATTATGACTAATGGCCCCGCTTCCTCTACTTGAAAGCATTCACAATGGACCAGCCACATCTGTCACAAATGGTTATAAAGCAAGCCAGACAATATTAGAAACATTAGTTTAAATGTGATCTCAGCTGTAAATTTTATTGCCTTCTAAAATAGCTGTAGATAAAACAATGCTGTAACAGAGTTTTTAAAGATTTGCGATGTCTCACAAAGAATATTTTGCAAAATTTTTATGAAATACAATATTTTTAAAAAATAAATAATCAAGTCTTCCAAACTCAGTTAGAGTTATTCAGTATGCAGTCTATCCCACAAGTCCAGCAAACAACAACCCACACAGCCACAACAGACTGATTTACGAGCATTCTTTACAACTGTGTTAAGGATCCTCTTTTCTTTCATTCTTGTGTTGCCTACCACATATGTCAGCACACTTCGTATGTAAAAAGGACTCCACCGAGAGGGATTAACTCCCACATGAGATTATTATTAATATATACACATATGAAGCATGAAAGAGATGAAATAGCAGCAAACCAAAACATACCAGTTCAGATTTATCCTCCTCTAACTAGGTAGGGAAGGGAAGTCATTCCCCATAAAGCATTTTATGGGCTGGAATTTAAAACCTCCAGAGGTACATTGAGCAAACTACGTGGCTGAGCATTCAGAGTTTGAAACAATAGGAATGTCCAAGGTACATTTTTCACTTATATGGTAGGAGGATATATTGAATTTTCAATACAATGATAATTAGTTGTGAAAGTGGCCCTCACTCTCGCTATTTCTTCCCTTCTATAAAGACACAATTAGCAAAGATACAAGAAAATTTCATTATGCCTGAATATCACATGTAAAACAATCTTTTCAAGAGATAGTCAGGCTTGACAAAACTCCAATTTATTTCACATATACACATTTGTCTATAGTAGATACTGTTTTCAATCATGAGGATGTAAAGACGTCATTCCCCAGCTCCTCAGTCTGCTTAAGGGTGCTGACAAAGCGCTTGTGGTATACACTGCTGTGGGGGCTTAACAAAACTAGGAGCTCCAACTGTCTGTTCCAGTTCCTAGAAAGAAGAGTCCTTCAAGGGGGATGTGCAACAAAGTCTCTGCCAAGTCTAGCACCTTGATAACCCATTTTTATGCTCATCTTAAATCAAGTGAATGAAACTGTGTCAGGAGAGATTTAGGTTGGATATTAGGAAAAGGTTCTTCACCCAGAGGCAGGTTGGGCACTGGAACAGTGTCCCCAAGAAAGTGGTCACAGAACCAAGCCTGACAGACTTCAAGAAGTGCTTGTACAACACTCTCAGGCACATGGTGTGACTCTTGGGGTGTCCTGTGCAAGGCCAGGAGTTGGACTTGATGATCCTTGTGGGTCCCTTCCAACTCAGGATATTTTATGATTCTGTGCTTCTGAGAGGTAGATCTGGACAGAAGGCCCTGATACACAGTTCCTGCTGTCTCCATTGGGAGAACACAAGCAGTTAGGTGAGTCTCAAAATCTGTGCGAGCTCATCAGTGTGGTTTTCAGTGCTACCTCTCTTCTCTTGCAACCAGTGAATCTACAGCTTTTACCAACTTACAGCATTTTGTTTACATATCAGATTTGCTGGGAGTTATTATCTTTGTTCTCCATTCCAGGAGAGAGAGGGGGAAAAAGAACCTTCAGCTATTTTTGCTGCCCTCCTTTCTAGAACTCCTTAGTCATGAAATATTTAAACTTCTTCCCACAAGGTATCAAACAACATTATCATTATCTCTAATTACAAACTAACCTGGTGTATTTTTATAATTAAAGGGAAGTAAATAACATTTAGAGTTTAACTCTGAGCTCCTGTGAAAGGCAGTGGTTAAGTTAAATCACTTATTGGAAATACAAAATACTATTCGCAAAAGATGAAGATGAAATGGACATAACGACAGAAAAATGTGAATTGTACACAATACCTTCTGTTTCAACATAAGTTTCTGCATGGTTTCAGCATGAAGAGAAGGAGACCAGCTCTAAAATGTAGTTGGGGTAACCATACCAGGACACTAAAATACAGCTTTGAACAGAACAGTATTTCTTGTGAAATAGGGATAAAAATTGCTGTTGGCACACCCTTAATTAAAAGGTAGCTATCAAAGCCTTTTAAACCAGAGAGATTACTGGTTCCCAAAATGTAAAGCTTATGCTCTCCTTCTCTACTGTCTTCCAACACACATTTCTGTTGTCAAAGCCTGCATGCTGAGGAAGAGGCACATGAAAGCTGTGAATATCTAAATGGCAAGACGTGTATAGCATTAACACGACTTTCAAAGAATTAAAGACCGAGTAAATAGTACGATTATTTTTACTGATTCGGTCCATTTCAAAGTGGTGTAACACGCTGCTCCCTATGTGACAGGCAGAAAGAACCAACCAGCACATGATATTCTGCACATTGGCTTTTCCACAGGCTGGCAGGCAGTATCTGCTCCTTTGCTCAGGGCAGATCCTGCCCCACCAGAGAGCACAAGCTGAAGGCAGACACTGACCAGTGACTCAGGGGCAGAGTCAGTCCATGCAGGCAGGATCCCAGGGAGCCTGCACAGGCTGTGGCTTGGGACGGAAGTATGGAGGCCTTTCTGCTGAGCGAGATATATAGGCAAGCTGTTCTTCAGCAAAGGAGTCAACACCCCCACAAAGCCTTTGTGTGGTCTGAGCCAGGCAACAGTGAGCTTTGACTGGGCTGAACTAGCAGGGCTGAAGGAACAGCAGATGTGCAGAGCTCATCTACATGGCATGTTAGTACAGCCCCAAACTGCTGGCAATTAAGCCACTTTTCCACAGTTGGCTAAAAGATAACTTTTAAACACAGTGAAAAAGTTGTAGTATATCATAGCACCAATAACATACACGTATTTACAGCACTAAGGATCCTACAAGGTTCTTAAAACATCAGAACATTTCATTTTATGTTGGAAAACATAGGGTCTTTATTATAGCACTTGCTATTTGTAATTCTTTCTTTGAGTTACTGTAATGCTATGCAAGGTCCTTTACTTTTCAAGGTTGCTATGCTGCAAATCTTGCTTGAAAATGTAGCACTAATCTGTAAATCACTGTGCATTTTCCTAAATACTGCAGCAAACCTCTTAATTGCAGATTATCATCTGAATGCACATTTCAACACATTTTCGTCTGTGTTCACCTGCCATTCTGCCCACTGACTTTCTCTGTGCTAGAGATCTTCTCCAGTGATTTAGCATCTTCCACTGGCTTTCATTCTTAAAGTAATGTATGGGCCATCATCAGGAAAAGACAGTTTTCATTAAGCTAAACGCTCTTTGTAATGGGTTTTGGCTTGTGTCTGCACACTCCTATCAACATAACTAGCCTAGGAAATAAGTTTATTTGAAATCATACAACAATCCCTCAAATGACTAGTATTCGATACGTCCGGATAGTAGTGGTGTTCTGAGGGTTCTGGAAGCCACACCTGTCATCAAGCATATCCTGAACCCACTGCTGGCTAAAGTTTTTCCTGGCAGAATGAATAGCATGAGCAGTACTGGACACTTCACTGTTCAGACAGGTTTACAGAACAAAAGCCTCTTGTTTTCAATCAGCCAAAATTCTAACACCATCAAGGAATTAGTCTTTGAGTAATTAGATCTTCCGCCAGGTACAGCACACAGCTTTGTGATGCAGGGCACTAGGAAATAGGTTGGGCTCTCTGAATGAACAATGAACAGTTGTCTTCTACATTTATCTGGACATAGTAAGATCTCCCCTTGTCCCTTAGATA
Source organism: Ptilonorhynchus violaceus (assembly GCA_013397565.1). Classification (NCBI taxonomy): domain Eukaryota; kingdom Metazoa; phylum Chordata; class Aves; order Passeriformes; family Ptilonorhynchidae; genus Ptilonorhynchus; species Ptilonorhynchus violaceus. Next base: position 2,038,762 of record VZRJ01009411.1, on the reverse strand, counting down.
TATGAGTCTCAGAGATATCAGATGTCCCATCATTGCCTCCCTACCAGTGTTTGTTCATTCTTTTTTCTGTGGCTGATGAAGAGGTATAAAATGAAAGAATACCTATTCTTTATTTTTGAATTATTTATACATATTTACTAAGTAGATATAGGAAGGGAAACAAAGAACACATTTACGAAATGGATTGTTCCAGCTGTTCCCTTATCCCAGTCAGGTGCTTGTTCATCAACACTGCTCATGTAGGCTGGATAGATCACAGGAATAATTGCTTCACAAATGCCCAGCAATGCAGATTTTCCTTCTGCAATGAGAATATCTCCAGGTAGTGCTTGACTGAAGTGCTTGCTGTTCAGCATGACAGAACCGATTGCAGCCTCCATGTAGCCTGACAACTTGGTATCAGCAAACCTGCTTCCAATCACTATTGAGCACAGAAGATTACAGAGCTATTAAAAACAGCACCTGGAGTCGATATAATGCCAAATTCATACACAAATCTGCATATTCTCCCATCAGCCCCTCACTGAATCCTTCAGAAGGGAAGCCAAAGCTCTTGATTGTTCATTCTTTCTGCCTCCTACAGAAGGAGACACTGCAAGAAAGTGCTGCTTTTGGGCAATGGCTGTAACTCGGGCCATGGAGAGGAGTAAGGCTGGGTATAGACTTATGTGCTTTATTGAATTTAAGTTGTTGGCATGTTACAAACACTTTCCAGCACGTGAAAGGGAAGGTCAAACAGGTTCTTCCATTACACTCTGTGAAGAAATTTGAATACTGGCACAATTTTGTTTGGCACAAAAGATACCTCTGTAGGAAGCCCAGTGGCTAACCAGGATTGGAGAAGTCCATGTAGCTGCAGTTTACCAGAATGTGATTACAGCACAGATGTACAGAGCAAGTACTTACGGCTGGTTTGAATGATTTCCTTTTCTGAACGAGTGCTATATTGGGGACAGACATGCAGAATGTGATGAAATAACAGGTTTTATTCACTTTAAGTAAATAAACACAGCAAAGATCAGTAGGAAATAAGGGCAAACCATTCTCAGAGATGCTTTTATACAGGTTTTTCCTGTAGTAGTGATGAGTGATACTTTAGAACCTTTCACTGATACCAGTACCAAATAAGTATCATGAAGTCATTAGTGTTTCAGTCTTACTAAAATCTTTTGCAGAAATAGTCAGTGCCATTCCAGAGGAGTCACTTTTGTATCATGGAGGATACAGGATCTCTTCTGAAATACTGTGTTCAGTTTTGGTCCCCACTATACAAAAAAAAGTCATGGACAGGCTGGAGAAGGGGCATAAAGTTGACCAAAGGACTGGGAAACCTGCAATACCAGGGAAGACTGAGAGAACCGGGTTTGTTCAGCCTTGAGAAACTAAGGTTTAGGTGAGACCTTATCACCATGTTTCAGTACTTAAAGGGTGGCTACAAAGAAAATGGAGACTCCCTTTTCACAAGGAGTCACATAGAAAAGATGAGAGATAATGGGTACAAGTTACCTCTGTGGAGATTCTGACTGGGCACAAGAGGAACATTTTTCACAATGACAACAATGAGTCACTGGAATAATATCTCCAGGGAAGTCATGGATTCCCCAAAATTGGACACTTTTATGATTTGGCTGGACAGGGTGCTGGGCCATCCTTTGCCAAGAAAGGTTGGACCAGAGGTCCCTTCTAATCTGGAATTTTATTATTGACTCTGGGATTGAAAATAACTTCTGACAGTGAATGCTACAAAGCAGACCGGTTCTCAGAGGCCTGATATCTCCTCTCTGTTCAACTCCTTTGGCTCTCCTGTCTCACAGGACCACACTTTGTCATCGTCTTCTAGGACATACAGACTCCCTACTGAATACTCCAGTCTGCTCTGAGAAGAAGCAGGTGTTTCAAAGGACGGAGAAAAGGATGTGAAAACACAGAGTTTGAAGGCTCTGCTCCTTCTTCTGCTGGAAGGAGATCTTCTTCTTGCACTTGCTGTGCAAGTAACATCTGTTCTGAGTTGCAGATGTGAGGCAGGGGTAGTGTAGGCCCAGATGCTGCAGGTTCAGGAGGAACAGAATACAAAATCTGTATTGTGATTGCTGCAAACTGTTATACTGATTCAGCAGCAGGACCTAACATTTCTGAAAACCCTTGCTACTGATGATGGTGATCTCACTATATAAGTGATCTCACCAGCCTTACCCCATAGATCTATTCCCATTCTGTTTCTTGTAGACTGCATTTTCACACAGTTCCTGCTTACAAAAGGAGTTCCACGGAGCAGAGGGCTTAGTCTAGTCATTGCTGTGATCTTGTGGAACATACCAGGGATCCAGTATCTCATAGATCATGGAGCCCTTCAATTGCTAGTTATTACTACTAAGTGCCAAATGGCACAGTAGTTTCCTACTAGTATTTTCAAGGTTAAAAAAAGTAAGTATTAGGAAAACTTGAAACAAAATCCCAAATGTTAGTATAGAACAAATTTTCCCTGTTTATTTCATTATGAGAACTATGAGAACTTGTGAGTATCCAATAAAAGAAGTCACAAGGTCCAGAATAAACAAAAGGAGGAATTGTTTCATCCAGCATGATGTTAGGTTGCAGAACAATAGGGGCATTATCATGTTACTGATGGTTTTGGACATTCTATAAAGTTCAGTTCATTCCTTGATAAAAGAATGTGTTTAACACCAGAGTACATAGAACAGGTCAGAAGCTGGGATATGTCATATAAATAATGGAGCCACAATTCTATATTGTGGATCACTTCTATAGTACACATTTTGAGAGAGAGCAAGTATCTCACTCAAAAATAAATCAAGAAATAAACCACTTTGTCATGCAAAGGCATGTTCCATGGAATAAACAGGCTTCTAAGAAATTACTTTTCTGTGGAAATTCAGTAAGAAATTAATATGCATTCGATGATAGTCACCAATCTTGAGTGATTGTTTTTTTGCTGCCTTTCCTAAGATAAACTTTCTTCACACTATTTTCCTAGTTAAAAAAATATGTTATAGTTTCATAACCCTTTGCAACCAAATCTTAAAGCTGCCCTCTCATCACTTATAATATTACTTTGAAGATATTATTAGGACTTATGATTGCTTTTCCTGAGTCATCCCCACTTAGTTTCTATAGTCTTTTTTCCATTGTTTTCAACAAGTTTTTTCATAGCTCATTGCTTTTTAGAAGAGCATGAAGAGTTTTAAGCTGAGGAAGAGTGCAAAAATATATCTAGGGAAAATATACTGAAGCTTTGGAAACCATGCGCTAGGAAACGTGTGTCAAAGTAGATACAGAACTCCAGACCAAAAACAGATGAACGTCAGAAGAAGAACATCTGCTTAAAAAAAAGCTGGCAGCAAGTATCAGCTGAGCCTGATCTCTTTTATAAATTATGCTCTTTTGTTTATATTTTTCCCTTATTCTTTTGCTATTTTAATGTCTGTAGCTAATATGGAAGATTCCATAAGGACAGACAGATAAAGCTGTGAATAATTCATACAGGGGAAGAAAGTATAGTTTGTCACCTCTAACCAGGAAACAGGAAAAAAAAAAGCAAGTCTCTCAACTCTTTCAAAGTAGAATATGTGGAAAAAAATGATGAATTGCAACTGGGACTGCAGATAATTGCTTAGGGATTAGATCTAGTTACTATTTCTTCTGAGACATTGATTCTGTTCAGATGTCTTCTTAATGATAGTGCCATTTATCAAAGCTGCCTATTTAAGAGTGGTGACAATCTGTATATCTTCTTGTCTTTAACTTCTTCAAGTAAATGTACTCTTCTCTGGGAGGTGAAACTCATCCAAAAATTACACTAATGCTGATCTACAAGTCAGTTACTATATCATCATCTGAGGAAAGGTTCTTTATGTCTGAATATCCAAAAATAACATGCAAGCTAGGCCTCAGTTCAGAAATATGCATTTATTTAAGTCCTATTGACTGCCTCCTGCTTAAAGATATGGACATAAAACCACTTTGCTATATGGATGGAATTAAAGAAACCTCAACTCTCTCCCACTTTTGCACTTTTGAATATGGTTATCAGTTTTTGAGTGACTAGGATTAGGCTATTAGGATCTTGACTGCAGAGGGAGTAAGTGCCCACATTTTGCAGTCATTCCATAAGTAACTTAAATTGCTCAGCACAGAAACTTGGATTTTTGTTTGCAGTATGTGTACTTTGGAATATAGGATTTGATAGGCAATCCCATAGACAGTATGGAATTTTTCATTTGAACTACTGAAGTGAGCTCCCAGATGCCAAAGTAATGACAAATAAGGGAAAGTAGAATTTTAGCATGATGGTCTGTACTGATATAATTCACAGGAAACTGAGTGGTTTTTGAGCATCTTGACTACTACATTTCTACAGGTTCATGTTTAACTAAATAGGTACAGCATCAAAGTTCTGGTATAAAAGGGTATTTTAGAAAACAATTTCAAATAAAAGCACTGACAACAAAAAAGTCAGTAAAATTGTTTTTAGTTTGTTCTTGATTAGTTGTGGGGGAAATAAAGATTCAGAGAGAGATTCAATTCTGCTTAAGATGGGCAGAAAAACGGAAAGAGCAAGGGAGAAGCAGTATAAGATCTATAGAAATAGACTGAGAGTGTTTTATTCAAATGTGGAAAATTCTGAACTATGAAGTGGGAGTAAAGGGCAAAACTGAACAAATGCTTGAAGACAGAAGTGTGGTGATGTGATTGCAGCATCTCTATGAGCAGACACATGTATTTATAAACAACATTTTTTCTAAAATAAGAACATTCTTTTTAGTTGCAACTAACTTCATGATCTTTTCAAAACTGTTTTGCTAGAGTTTCCTTAAGGGAATACTTCTAAACATGTGTTTTGGTAACAACTAGGCGGGTGGCCAGCTATGATCTCTACTCCAGATCAGTGAATTGCACATCTCAGATTTGTTTCTGCATTCCCTTTCTTCCCACTTAGCCTGCTTTCATTGCATCTTCTAGAGAACAGTTAGATTTATATTTGGAGTTTTGGGGATTTTATATTGTTTTTTTGCAAAACATGGCATCTCATGGATGAGATTAGCATGCTTTAAGAGTAAAGGCTGGATAATTAGGTGCTTTGAAGAGAAGGGTGTGCTACTAATTTTTTTTTGAAGTAGGATGAAAATAAAGTGCTTAAAAAATATCCATTGGCTTCTGAATTACAAATTACAAATCATCAAGTCTCCTGTTCCAGCTACATGAACAATACTGCTGATCAAGCTTCAACAGCCTTGGGGGAAGCTAATTCATTGACACAACTCCACCAGCATCTCTGAAAAGAATGCTAGGTTATTAAAGTTCGCAGGCTGGTGCAGAACTTGACCCACCCTAACAGGCAGAAAATCACAGTGGACCATTTCAGCACCAGTGAAAAACCCTGAGTAGAAGGGGGAAGAAACTTCATGTTTTCATTTAATGAAACAATAAAGAACAATTCCAAAGACACAACACAAGCTGTTGATTCCCTTCTTGGATGTGTATGAGGACAGGTAAGGGCTGTGAAATTTCAGTGCACAGTAAAGTGAGAAACACACTATTGCCCCAGGGGTGCTTGTTGTTCTTATTAATCTTCAAGGACACTTTAAATACAGAAACTTTTGAAGTTTCAGGACCAGATTATTTTGGTTTGGAATTCATGCAGAATTGTTTTGCATTATCTCAGGCATGGTATTATGAATTATCTTTACATTATTTTAAAAGGAATAGGAAAACATACTGAGGGGAACTGGATGGCCATACAGCATAAACTGACACTATTCCTTTGATTTAATTTTAGCTAAAACTTACACAACTGAAGATCTAACACAGTGAGAAAGAGTAACTTGCCTCCAGTCATAGCCATGGAATAGCACCAGGAATAAAACCACAACTTCTGACTCCCAATCACAGGTAAATTAGCTATTACTTCCTACAGGGTGCATCTACATTATCCTTGAGGACAACCTCAAAGCCAAATTCCCAACCTTGCACATTATCTAGATGTGGCATTGCCCTTGAGGCTTCCCTTAGAGTGATCCACCTGGTGAGCCAAGAACCAAAAATCTCCATTTTGCTTAGATCATACGGTACTTGTAAGGGAATGAATCAAAGATATCTCCTATGAAGACCCACGGGGGAAAAAACCCACAGGCAAACCGCAATAAAAATTCAGGACCAAAGACAGGCAAACCAAAGCTATTTTCTCCTACCAACTCATGGGGTCAAAGACCTCCTATTGCAGAACACAAAAATGGCAAAGAGAATTTTTCCCCCTGAAAGTCAAAAACTAATGGAAGTACATTCAAAGCTAGTATTAACTAGAACAAGTTGCTCTGCAGTTGACTGTGCAGAGTATTGCGGAGTATGGTGTCTGACGACATACAATGTGATAACAGTGAGCCAGTTTTTCAGGAAATGCCATAGGGTTTTGATTTTTCTGCCTAAAGGTGCTGTATCTGAAGCTCTTAACAAACATTATGACTCTCCAGGAGATTGCAAGCACTGTAGCAGGGAGAGGGAGTGGGTATCAGCAACACCTGGACTACCAACACCCACGTGATAACAGCAGAAACAGGACGTTAGCTTTTATCGGGACGGCAATGCAGATAATGCAGGAGGTTGGATGTGGGTATTCTAAAGCATCCCTCCTGACCACAGGACTGACTAGCCTCATGGAATAATATCCCCCTAATGCTTTAGCAGAGTGATGATCAGCACTTCTGACATCAACTGGGACTTAGATAGACAAGCATTGCTTCAGAGACAGGGCTAACCTGGCACAAAAAGGTTCTGAAAATGGTCTGCCAGCTCTTAAGCTCACCACTTATCATGAGGACACAGCTGCGGCAGCAGATGTGCATGATGAAAGCTTGCAACTGCACCAGTGCTGCTGGTGTGATATTTGTAATAGGATATCCAGCATTTATGCCACACTTACAAAGGCTGCAGTTAGCACAAGCGATGGTTGCCTGGCCAGTGAGTGCGCTGTAACGATGGCACTGCTTTTCCTGTGTTGATTCCTGACATAGTTTCTGAACTTCTGTTGGAGTTCCAACGTACTGAAGTAAAGCAAAGGGAAGAGGTGCAGTGAAGTGGTGCAGACAGCATGTATGTAAAGCAACGGGATAAATCATTTGATGTATATGATACAAGTATGTAAGGCATAGCATGAACATTAAATATGTTAAGCAAAGGGCAGGGGTACAAAGCCTTTTATTTGGTTTGATTCTTTCTTCCACAAAGAATTTTTCCCAAGATTGTTATACTTGAGAGACATCTCCAGAAGGTTCATATTTCTATCAACTGACTATCTTCTATGGCTTTGACCCAACTAAGCACTTTGGGTATGAATAGCAGCCCTGGACTTTGTTCTGTTTTCCTAAAAATTCTTAAAGTGGGATCTAACCTGCCTAACTTACTAATTGTTACTTAACATTTAAGAGAACAATGAAGCAATCTCCTTAAGAGCTTGAGGTCCTCACATGGTAAAAAGAGAAGGGAAAACCCACTAAATGCCTCTTAAGGGAGATTCTGTCTAAGTTTAGAAAAGTTTAAGCAATTAACTGGGAAGACGGCCTCTCCCTCTGCAGGACTTCAGAGACCTCTCTGGTTTCGCACAGGAATCACAAGTGCTTCTTCCAGAACAGCTTTTTAGATACCTAGAATGTGAATAAAAGCTGGGTCCCCAGTTTCAGTAATTTCAGGTCTGATCCTACCCCAATAATTTCAGTGATTAGGATCAAGCATCTAGAGAGCAGTCTAATGGATTTCAGACCACATGTGTTTGAATGCCTTGCTGGATTAGTGACTACAAGAAGAAGCATGAGCAGATGACCAGAAGGTGTAAAAGCGAAGTGTCATCTTAGATAGGTTCTCTTTCTGGCTCTGCTACTAGCCTGTCCTGTGCCTTATACAAATCACAATGTTATCCTCATTTTATGTAAGGAGAAAAAAAATCACTATCTGCTTTTGGAAAAATATTGAACTATAGAGATAACTGTTGTTATTATTACACACATCTGGCCAAATTTTGAGGAAACCATAGAATAGGAAATAGCAGATAGTTCAGGCTGACAGGGCTCCACAGTGAAAAGTAGTGTCATAAATGCAAAATGCAATACTTAGGCTTTAGAAGGTTAAATTGGCAATAATTAACCTTACTTCTCTTTTTCATATGTACGAAAGAAAGATCAAAGACCTCTAACAAACCATCAGGACTTGCTTTTGCTTAAAGTCCAGAGAAATATAAGGTGCTTTCTGTGGACAGTGTTGTTCTTAAAGCACTTCTGAAATTAAAGGGGTTATTTTAGTTCTGTACAGACCACCCATAAATTTTATTTAAATATAAAGATTTTCAGTTTTATCATGAAAGTTACAAATGGACTCTTATTAAAAAACTTTGTGGTGATAGAGGAAAGTTTTATGTCAGAAGAGTGCAAATTAATGTTAAAAGAAAGTAAGCAGCCTGGATAATTTTCTTTTATTTATAATAGATGAGAGTGGAAATTGCAGAAAGAGAGACATTTATGGGTTTTTACATTTTTTTCTGGCAGTGTATACCTGAAAGTCAGATTCATTACCTGCACCATACTCCTCTGCACCTGCAACAACTCTTCTCCATCTCAATTACCAGAACATCCCGAAGAACTGCCTGGATAGGTGACCCAAAACGACATTTAAACTATGTCCAACTAGCAACAAAGTTACATTCCACAGCACCCTTGGTAAGGTTCTGAAATATTTCTGGAAATATTGATTGCCATCACCGGGAAGCAGAGTGCTCCTTGCCGGCCCGGTGCTGCCCACAGTGCGCCATCCCGCCAGCAGAAGGCTCCCTATCCCACCGAGTGCCGCGGGAGCATCACCCCGAGCAGGAGCGGGCAGCGGGAGCGGCCGGGCTGCACAAGGCGAGGAGCGGGGGCCAAGCGCGGAGAGGGACGAGGCTGCAGCCCACACACGGGGAGCAGAACGAGGGATCTCTACCAGACACTTTATCGCTCCCGCACTCGACTATCCAGCACCCATTATCCGTCGATTGCTTGCTTTTGTTTTAACGCTTAAGGCAACTGTGCCTCGCATATTGCCTCTTTTTACTTTTGCCTTTTAAATGAATTCTCGGTTACTCGGTGTGCAAATATTTGCATGAGTCTACCAGTTGACAGGCTCCTATTGCTTTCATCTGCTCATGTGGTATGCCCAAAATATGGGGTATACGTGGATGAGAACTCCAGTGATATCTTCAACATGGCTGATTATCCTAAAAACCATCCTGCTTGATATTGGTATGTAACAGCCGAAGTACAGAGGATTGAATTAATCTCTGAGCCAAAAGCTAATTTAGTCTCAGATCACAGAATATGAAATTCAGTTGTACATTTCTTCTGCCTTCCCTCTGCACTGCAAGAGAGCAAATCACAGCAGCCTTGAGGATTTCCCTGCTTTCCAGGGCCACACGGGACCCTCCAGCAATCCGCGGGATTGTGAACTGGAGCAGCACAGAGAATGTCTGTCCATATACTTTCACGCCCCCAAAAGCCTCCCTCTGCAGAAGTGCAATGGTGACCACTTCAAATCTACTCAAGCTAAAAAATGCCTTTACACTGAAAAACACTTCTGTGAGTTACTTATGGCAGCTTTACAGCTCATTTACGTAAAGGAATCATGAGCCACAGATGAATCAGGCTCAAATAAAATGATTTGCAAAAGGCCACACAGTAAGCAGCAGGGAGGACGCGAACCAGGGACTAAGAGCATGCTCTATTGTGCTTGGGTTTGCCAGTGCAAAAAAACAATCCCCGTGCACAAAATACACCATTTTCTCTGCTCCAAACGTCGATAAAGAGACAAACAAAAGTAGTTTTCTCTCGTGTCTTACAGTTGCCTAGCAAACCGACCTGCATGTCTGACTTTCAGAACTTTATGGAAAATTGTAACTTCCTTTTGCAGACAAAATTATAAAGCATCTTTTTAAGAAAACCTTACAGCTACCCCATTCTCCCTTCTTGGGAGGAAACTTTAATGTAGCGAAGACTTTGAAGTGAGCTCTGGGTTTGTTACAATGGACTAACCTGATTAGAAATCATGCAAACTCTTGCTGCTCTTTAGCTGCATTCCCCCACAGGCTGTATTACAGCTCTCTAACCAGTCCCACAGCATTGAATGATGTCATGGGATCTGCAGCTCAGCGAGATGAAAGGGATAAAGCGGAACCCGCTGGCACTGGGGAAAGCTTCCAACACACAATCCACAACACAGCTTGGGAACTCAAAAGCTACAGATCCAGCCACTCAACCCCAAGCATTTCAGAACCGTGTGCATTCTCCCAGCACAAGCAAGAAAAGGGGGAAAAGAGCTAGTGCAGAGTACTGAAAGGCAGGATTTAAGAGTGCAACTACCTGCTGGAAAAGGAGCTCTTTTTCCTCGCCAAAGCACTGCCTTTGATGTACGGCAACTGATCACTGATCAGATTACAGGCATTTGGTCTCAGTGCTCGTCTGCCTTTGATCTGCGTGGTTAATTTTATTTTCCCGGATTTGGAGTTTCGTCTGGGCTTGTGCTGACATACTTTTTTTTTCTTTTTCTTTTTTTTTTTTTTAAGGAGGTAAAAGCATTTAATACAGAAGCTCTGGCAGTGTGAAATTAAGCTGCAGAAAGTCTGGCACTGGAAAACATCAGATAACAGGTACTGGATTTTGTATTTTTTTTCAGTTTTGTGTTGCAAGATTTTAAGAAATTATAAAGTTCACATAACCAATAATACTACACATGATTGTGTGTACAAAGTCCAAAAGATTGTTTGTAATTTATGCAGCATTTTATTTGCAACTCTTGGGCAGCATTATATTGAGAACAGACTATCTAGAATATATAGAAAACTGAAAACTGAAGCAAAACCCAGGATTTTTCAATGCTTCGGGGGTACATAAGATTTTGGGTTGCATTGTTCATTCTTACTGTCTATAGTTTTGTAAATTTATATTTGAATACAAGTATTACATGACTCAGGGGAGTATTTATTTTCTAAGGAAAGACCGACCATATTTCCTACACACTTTGTTTGCTCTCAGTGCATTTATTAAGCTGTGTCATCTTCATCAGCACTTTTAAGCCTCATAGTTCCATACTTGAGATTAAAAAAAGTCTCCTCTTCCACAAGTTATTAGAACTAAATTTATAAACATAACATCCTTATACACAAAAGGAAATGGTTTCATTTTAAGATTGAAGAGATGATAGTTCAACTGTAGCATATGAAAAGAAATCTTGAAAATAAAAGTAACATTTTAGCCTGATGACAGAAGTTTCCTCTAAGGCATTTTAATAAATATATTGAAGAAATCTGAGGTTTATCTAGAGCAAACACCTGGTTTTGCTGAACTTCATTAAAGTTTTGCTGCAATTTAGTGATGCAATTTCCCTTCACAGTGTTTTGTATTCTGTTCTTCAAATTCATATTTATGAAAATGTACTGTGTTTAAGAAATTTTGAGACATCTACTCCAGAAATTCATTATAAAGGAACAATCATTAGAAGATTTAGGATCATTCACTATACATTTGCAGCTTTAAAGGGCCAGATCTCTGGACAAGTTTGGGTCAAATCCATGAGTGTTCTGTGCCTGTAGCTGGAGTCAGACTGTTAAAATAAGACTCAAACTTCTTCTGTAGGTATTTAAATATGATTTAGATTTTCAGAAGAAATTAGAACCCATAATTGGGACCAGACTTGCAAAGAAGTTTAACATTCCAGACAGTGAGCTCTTTGAAGGTCTAGTCTTAATGGTGGCTAGTGAGATCTTCTGAAATACTGACATATATTCTTAAGTCTAAATTTAAGAGTATATAAATCTTAACCATGTTTATTAACAAATTGCAACTAAAAGTCAGCATAAATGATAGCTGTTAAGCATTGCTTGAAAACTATTCCGTGAGAGGTTTATCAGTCCAGAGGACCCTCAAGATGTTCATATTCCAGTATGCACCATGGTAACATGCAAACCCAAATTTTAACAGTCGGCTTGCATCTCAGCAAGATCAAGTTATCAACACTTCCAGATAAATGTAGTTAGCTTTCATTAGTCAGACTGCAAAATTTGTTTCTTCTAATTAAAAGTATATTTGTATATATAAATTTTCAGTTTCCTGAATATCAAGAGATAATATGCCAGACACAGATTAACGAGGCCTGACCTGGTATCACTTAGTTTTCTATGCCACCAATTAATTCACATTCTTACTTAACAAGTCAATCACATTATAAGGAAAGTAATTAGCACTGCATGAATAATACGTGTATAGCTGTCAAAGAAGAATATCATCTAAGGCACAGCCAAAGCAAAATTTAGTATTTCTCCCTAAGTAACAATGATGTACTAAAACATGTTCCCGTAACCCTGAAAAGATGACTTTATTTATTAATTCTGTACTTCACTGATGAGGTTCTCTACCTTTCCAGTCCCCTCTTGCTTGTTGCTTGTTTTCCAACATGTACATTTATTTTCTGAGGAAACTTGTTTCTAAACCTTACCTCTGCTTGGTGTAAAGTAGAAAGAGAAGCAAATTTTAAAAAACAATGTAAGGATTCTTTTTCCTCAGAAGTCGAAATAGCTGTGCAAGTCCAATACAATTAAACTATCACTATAAGGATCTGACCCATCACACAGATCGGTGAAGTAACACTGGTTAATAAGATAAATTACACCGTTGAGTAGGATTTGCATATATAAATATTTGCAACATTTGGGCCCTGGAAATGCATTTTAACACAAAGGTTTTTTCTCATTTTGTAAAAAGACCCTAAGATTTTAGGCAATCTCTCCAGATATTTAAACAAAGATGGGCGTCAACCCATTTAAACTGAAAAGTATCTTTGTTTGTCTGTATGTGAGGCTGAAATGAAAGCACACTTGGACACATTCAAGCATGGTGGGAAGAGGATTTTCAGCATTTTTGTTGTTTTAAATAGCAGTTCTCTGACAGTTTAGCCTGTCATTGATCTGACTTTTAAAGATTAAATTGTAATAATTCTTGGCACTAGTGACTTTGCTTTTACTAAGTGCTGTATAAACATTAATTAATCCTCAGGCTTAAGCCTTCAGAAACACAAAGTTCACAATGCTTTTTCAAGCAAATCTGACTAGGAAACTCACAAGTATATAATTTATTTATTAAAATAGCTTGAGCAATTTCTGATTATAAATAGAGCCATTTCCAAACAGTGTGTCCTAGATAACATCATAAACATATTTTAAGGTTTGTAATAGTTAAGATTATCAAAAGATGTTGTACAGTTATACTGACATCAGTTTCCAACAGCTGTCATAACAAGAGGAGATCTATCTCACAGTTGACTGGGGGAACTGTGTTAGCATTTGAGATATGGAGATAACAACTTCCTATTACTGTACAATTTCTGCTTCCACATCAGATATGTCATGCAACTTAGTCTCATCAAAGGGGTCAGCTGAAACTACTTTCCATCTATTTCTTTTTTGCTTTCTCTGTAGTGAGAATCTCTATACTAGTTCCTCCTAACAATTCACTTCTCCAGTTTCCTTAGAAATGTCGTGATTCAAGACAAAATAAACCCTGCAATTTTCAACACCTTTCAGTGATGAATGGAACTAACTCACCCATTTTACATTTAGAGGAAAGTTCTTACATGCCACAACAAGGACTCAAACTCTTAAGTTTCAGTGTTGCAGACAACACGTTGCTCTTAGTTCATTAGCATAGTAACCCACTGTCTGATGACAAAGTCTTAATGTTTCTTTATATGGTAATCCTCAGTGTTTAGTCAACACTTTAAGAACTCTGGGATATTTTAATACCCTTGTCTAACTACACTGCTTTAAAACTAGTATCTGACACATACACGATGATTCTACTAAGAAAAATTCACGCAATACATTTCACTGGTGGCTCCAGAAAACCGATAACATACAGAACAGTTGTCTGTAAATAGTGAGACTTTGCACAATGCTCAGTGCTGTGCAGCAGCTGCTGTTCACAACAGATGCGCTGCTGTTGCGCCGCAGTATGCCATTCCTCACTGAAATTCCAGCCTCTTGCAGAGCTCCTCCTGGCAAGGGTCCTGAAGCAAAACTCTTCTTTGAAGGCGCTTTAGAAGATAATTACATGAAAACCCCTGTACATTCTGAGTTGTTTGGGCTTTAAAATTGAAAACAAATACTTTTGCAGCAATCATTTATCTCTTTGTGTACATCTTGCTGTATTTCAATTAGCACTCCTTGTTTTTATAGAAGTCCAAGTGGCTGGCAAGCTTCAAAATTTTATCTGTGAGAAGCTCCAAAAATTCCGTTTGTTTGAAAACGCTTAACTGCTAATTATAAGCATTTGTTCATTTTTTCAGAACCTCAGTTCCTTGTGTGTCCATACAATTGTCTAGACTGTAAGTGGATCATTAACCTTTTCATTAGAAGTAAAACTAATGACCTGAAATCCCTGCAGTAGCAGTTCCTTTATCAAGGTCTCCAAGATTGGTTTCACCAATGTTGGAGCATCACTAACTTCAGGAAAGCTCCTAATTTGTGCCACAGTAAGCAGCAGTAACACCCATTTCAGTGACTGTCAACAATTTACTACCCGTGAAGGGCTGTATTTGTCCATTTCTCCGTGGGTACTCTCATTTGGTATCAACACTGTGCTTACAGCTGGGTAACTTGTTACCTGCAGAATGGAAAAAATATTTCAGTCTGAGCTAGGAGGGATAAAAAGCTACTCAAGTACTTTGGAAAGGAGCATTTGCAGAAAGGTTTGCAGAAAAGAGAATTTGCAGTTTACGTGGCAATGTGTTGGCAGAAAGCGTCCCCCAGGCTTTTTGGGTGGGAGAGGTGGAAGAGGTGGAAAGGGCTTCGCTGAGTTACGAGGACTCATTCTACACTCACCTGAACGGCGGCCAAGGGCCAGTCCCTTCACAACAGCCCAGCAGCCACCAGCCTGGGCTCCCCATGAGGGAGATCAGCAACGCCAAGGCTGCAGCCCCCAGAGCTCGGGCAGCCTCTGGAGACAGGGGAGCGCGCTATCCTGTCCTCCCAGTGGGATAAAACGGACACCGGCACCTCATTTGAGATTCACCCTGGCTTCGAACCGCTGGTACGAGGCACACGCTCCCACTCAAGCCTTCGCAGCGCAGATATCCCAGCGACTGCCGTCGCCACCACCTCGAGCGCGCGAGCCCTCTCTCCTTCCCTGCCTCCTGCGGCCGGCTCCGCGGGCGCGCGCCGCCTGGCCGCGCGGCACGTGGGCCGGGGCCCGCCCATTGGCT
>VZRJ01009411.1:1929812-2023099 GCA_013397565.1 Ptilonorhynchus violaceus | reverse complement strand
GAACAAAAAGCGCTTGAAAGCTGGGCTTTCATGTTCACAGGCGCTTCTCGTGTCTGCTGCATAAATGAGCTGCTGTTTGCTTCAAACAATTTTGGAGCTGGAGGAATAGGGGCTCCCAACTTTTTCTTTTGGCTGGTAGGAGGTTGAAAAGCCCCAATTACGGTTCTGTTTATTGAAAAACCTTTAATTGACTTTCTTTCCTGATGGCTGTCCCCATTAATCTGACCTTGGGCTGAAAGTTTTACCTGATGTTCATGAAAAATCTCGTTATTTAATACTTATTTACCACCTTTATGTTTACAGCTCCTTTAGATGGGTGCTTTTATCAAGTTAACAAAATGGTCCAGTAGCATTTAATGAGTAAGTGGCAAATTGATTCAATCTGTAAGTAGGTTTCTTAACTACTGCATAATCTCTTTCAAGCACACCTTCACCAGGTGTAAAGCTAACTAGTTAGGTATGTTACCTGCGAGCTTGTTACTATATGAGAAAAGGGTTAGGGGTTTGGGGTGGGAGTTTTTTTGTTGTTTCTGTTTGATTGGTTGGTTTTGTTGGGTTTTTTTAGACCTAGAGGTAAGCTTCTTTATTAGTTTGGTACTAAGATGCCTAAAATGTCAGTTAAGGAGGCAATAAATTAGTTTCCTCACTTTCTACATCTTGCAGTTCTAATGGAAGAGAATGCTGTGAATGAAAGCGACTCATGTCTGTGGTTTTTAAGACATTGCATGCCATCCAAAACCGCTAAAGGGGGTGGTAGGATAAATGTAACATTGGCATTGCACCATTGCAATAGCTACTGCTAACCAGCCCAATGCTTTATAATTCATGATCCCTAAAAATTACTTTGAAAAAGAACTACTAGTATATTTTGGTATAAGTGAAGCGTGAAGTACTGACATTCTCATATTACTTATTCACATGTCTGAGTACAAAAGTACAAGTGCATCCTGACGCTGAGCTTTCATCTAGCAAACTAGTGTCTCCTAGAACTTGAGACGGGTGAGATGTGTTAAACAGAAGGAGCAACATTTTTTTTCTACCACAGTTTTGATGAGTAGTCTCATGAACTTCAGTGAGAGTGGGAGTTCTTGTGTGAATCACGGGCTCTGATCCTCTAAAAAGCTTTGTTTATGTGTAGGACAAATGTCAGCATATTGCACCTTTGTTACAGTATTTCACTCTGTAGTCTAACTAATGATAAGCTGGGTATGTAGAAGAACAGAAGTGATAAACTGCTTTATCGCCATTATTCCTGTAAAGTCAAGTACTTCAGTTAACATAACTCGAAGCATATGGTACTCAGAAGGAGCACAAATATTTCCTGGCTGTGTGTAAATCTCTTTTTTTCTCTCTCAGCCACTAAAATAGATCTAAATGTTTTCAATCACCAGTGATGTTCTAACTTTAATCTGCTACCTCTGTCTTTACAAAATTAGAAATAAATTCTTAGCTGCCTAATGTTGTACAATTTAATGTATGGCACCTTCTGTAAAATGCAGATCTATTCAATATCATAATGATATTTAATATGATGAATGTGCCCTAGCTGACAGTATATGGGGTTTTTTTCCCCACATTTCTCGGAGCAGTTGGAGCAAATGTGGTCGGACAAGACTTCATTTACTTCACAAAGGGGAAGAGTACAAGGCTTGTGGGCAGGGTGTAAAAGGAAGATGTTCTAGACCTTTGAGACAGAATAACAATGTGCAGCTCTGTAGTGGAAGTTCTTGTCCCTAACTTGCTCCCTTTCTTTGTCTTTGTCACTGCAGCAGCATGAGTACTTTCCCTTCTCTTGTTTCTTGCCCGTGGGGCACTGACTCTGCTAAAGCCATCTGCCACTCCTTGTTGTTTTATTGCATGCAGTTGACAGCTGCGGGTGGGAAGTAGGTGGTTAGAAAGGAGCTGAGACCCTATTTGTTGGATACCAGAGACCTCTGTTGGCAAGATAAGATTATTATATTTTCACCTCTCTTTCTTACCCGGAACATCTCAGACTACTCTGCCAGTGTTACAGAGAGCATGAAAAGTGGTCATCAAGTATGGATATCAAATCAAATATGGGAAACTTTTAAGATCTATTTGTGAATTAGCTAGGAATTCACAACTGCAAGTTAAGTGAATTTGAAGTTGGTACCCTTCACCCTTTCTAAAATTTTCCTTAGAAGACGGATTATGTTGACTTCAAAGTTTCAATGCTTACATGTATAAGAAACGTGTTAATCAGCCGTAATTTAATCATGCTGCTTTGATTCTTGAGGTGGTGTGTCTTTCACAGTGGAACTTTAATTTTTTTTGAGAGAAAGAAGAAATAGTTTTCTGATGTCAACTTTGAAATAAAATGATGACTACTATTCAGGCAAGCTAGTAAACATAGGAGTACATTTTAGAGGACAATGGATTCTAGAACCCTGGAAGGCTGGAAGTTCTTACTTCCACAATACATTTATTACATGTTCCTGATTTATTGTTTGATATTGCCCTCTTTATACATATGCGTATTAGGCCCCACATGACTTTAAAATATGCAACCACATTTCCTAATGGAGGTTCTGTATCCTGAGTTCAGTACATGACTGATGATGATTGCTTTTCCCTGAGTATTTTGGGCAAGCATATTACTGTTAGCCTAATAAGATGTATTTGGAATGATTTACTGACCTCAAAAAATTGCCCACAGTTTTCTTTCTTCTAATAAAATTGACTATAACTGAACTCAGCATTTTAAATATCAGTATCTGGACAAGAAAAAATAATCTTTACATTTATGAAACCTCTGTTTATTCACACATTTTAGAGCAAAAAACTTCTAGTAACTTCTTACCAGAAAGTGTGAGGTAAATGGCTTGCATCCAACAGACATCAGTAGAATGCCACTTGATATCATGAGAGAACAAATTTGCCCAATGACAACCTCTTATGAAATGCTGCACTATCTGTTTTTGAAGCATGACTTATGACCAAACTGGAGATAGAAACAGGAAACGTTAAGCTGACACAGTTATATCTCCTTTGGGACTTGCTTTCGATACAATGAGTTATTAATTGGCCTTAACCATTAAAGTGCCCTAGCATTATTTTTATCAAAGTGTTATTATGAAAGAAAAATTTTTTTGTGCTCTTAACAATGGTTATTTCTTGTACACTGGTGCATTTTTTTCTCATGTGTTATAGTCAGTATATAGTCTTTGGTGATGTTTTGGTTGGAGTGGTGACAACGGGCATGATGATGGCATGATACAGTACCACAGGGATTAGTACATGTTTGCTGAAATTAGATGAGTGTGTTTTGGTGCTACTAAACCTAGTGAAGTGCACTGAAGTTTAAGGTCCATAGACCTGCAAGCTTCTTTTGGAATCTTTGTTGATTATCGAAGACAAATCATATAGAAGATGTCTCATATCCTAGATCTAAAGCTACAAGATTACATCAAACTTGTAATGATCAGTCAAAAACTTTAAGCTTAATAATGTGTATAGATAAGTTGTTTGGAGGAGACCATGATAGTTTCATAGCAGTTATAAAACACTTGATCTTTAAAATTTACTCTGTGTTGTGGAACTCCTGATGATTGAAGGTGTAGGATTTGGCAAGAGTGTTATAAAGGCAGTAGATTTTCTTTTAAATCGAAAATATTTCACAGATGCAATGAAATTTCACACCTAAGTTAACAGAATGTATTTTGGTACAGGATGTTTGACCATGTGCTTTCTATGTTCTAAAAGTCTTTGAGGTACATGCTGTTAGAAGATCATCCTATAACAGATAGGACAAGTCCAAAACTGAAATACAAGATGTCAGCATGACTAGCAAGATTTTTAATACTGCTTGTTATTCTGTACTACCTTCTGTTAAGGTTTGGCATTTGATTTTTATTCCAATTGGGACTCCAGAATATTAAAACATGAAAATACATAATTAGCTTTTTTCCAATATTGATTTTAATAAATTGTATATATACTGATTTTTTTAACAATATTAAGTCTTCAAGTTATTGCATGTTGGAAAAAAGGTATAGGGTTAGTATACCTTCATTACATTAAGCTAATATAGTATTATTGCAAATAACTAATCTGCAGGGCAGTTAATTAGGCTGTGCTTAATTTTCTTTATGTTTCCATACTTTGGGTGACTTGCTCAGAAAAAATAGACTTCTTAAATTGTTACAGCTCCATATTTTAGATCATTAGGCTTAGTACAGCTCACCAGTATTGTTTGTATTGAAAATTCTATGTGGAACTTGACATAAAAATATACAATTATTACACTCTTCATTTTCTTTTTGATATGTCACACATCTATTTTCAGAAGCAAAAGTAAATATTGAAATTTAAAATAAAACATACTTTTAACCTTAGGAAGAATCCTGGTTTTGATGTTTTGGTAGTATTATATAGATGGTCATAATTACATTAGAACTGTACTATGTTTTATCTATTTTTTTATTATTATGGAATATATGTGACTTAGAGTAATTGCTTGACATTCAATTCTAAGACACTCAGTTACATTTACAACTTTGTTTTACTTGCACACTTCTGTAAGGTTTTAACTCCTATAGCAATTAAGGAAGCATATGTAGTATTTATTTTTTCCGCTGAACGGTGTTACATGAACTCAAGAAGTTAATAGGGATTTTTCTCCCAAATCCCATTCATTTCAGCATGATTCTTTGAATTAATGTTTAATCAGTTTATTTCATTTAGCTTTTAGACTTTTAGCTTTACTGTCTCGTCTTCTCTGTATCAAGTGAAGTCAAGCTTGTTTTACAGGACTGCTTTTCTGTAATACAGAGTAGAGTTCTTTATTGTATTACTATTCTTAGTTATTTTTTAGTTTCTTCATAACCTTACCACTCTTGAATTTCTGTGGCATTCCAAAGGCAATGAACAGCAGAATTGAACATGATCAAGATTAAGACATCCTTGATCCTTTTTTCATAATTACTGAGGTGCAAAGTCTATAATTTCTCTTATCTAATCTGGTTTTATTTAGCAGATATTCCGTTACTTTTTGGCCAGAAGATAAAATATATGGTGTGTGTATTTACCCATTTTGTATCTTTCAAAAATAGATGAGACACATTTCTTGAAACTTCTGAGCTCCCTTAACAGTATTTTTACTGTCTCTGTCCACTGTTTGGTCTTTGATTTTACTAGAAATTGTTTTGTTCTCACATACCTATTTTTTTTTCAGCATTAGCATTGCCAGCTTCTCATGACTTAATAACTTTTAAAATTTGTTGACTCTCCTTTTTCATTTTTCTAGTTGTTTTACAGTACTTTTTACATGAAGTTGTTGTGTTTCGGTCATCCAGAATTATTTCTGAGATTTTTCTGTTTCATGTTTCTTGCCTTATTTTTTTTTTAATCAGACTTAAAAAAAAACCTATGTCAAATGCTTTATCTGTATGTATTTGTGTTACTTGAGAGTATGTCTTCTTTCTTACCCATGTTGGCATGCATATAATCTGATAATTGTCATTGGCCCATAGATCATTACCATCATTAAGTGAGAAATAACCATAAAAATGTAATCTTTGCTTTCTGTACTGATGCTGACACATCTCTTTGCCTGTTCTCTTCTTTCTACTAGACTTTAGCTCTTTTTGCACTTCAAAATACAACTTATCTTAAAAATTATCAATAGTGCCACTGAAGCACACTTTCTTCTTATTGATAAGAATTCATTAACCAGGATATTCATGCATAGCTAGGGTATTCTGAAATTTAGTTTATGGTCATTCTGGTTATATATTTTTGGAAGCATATTATGCTTGCAATAGTTCACATTGTGAAGCATTTTACAACTGTTCTTGCTATTTTTCTCTACTATTTTCCTTATGTTTCCTTTCATTTGTCAGTCTCTACTCTTAAATGATAAAAATTGCTTATTTTGTATTTTAAAATAGCATAATTGAATGTCAGCCCTTAAGTTCTGAACATTATTTTTGACATGTAGCTGAAGGCAATTACATTATATGACTGTCATATAAGGTATAAAAATTAGATCAAATTCAAACACCATGTTATGTAAGGTGGATTTATGTATTCTTTTCTCGTTGTTATTAGTATACAGATTGTATTTCTGAACTAAAAATTACAGTTCCATTTTCAGGTTACTGAAAAAACCAAAACGTAAGAAACTGGAATTTAGCACAAATAGTCAAACAAACAAAAAGAAAGTAAGCAGAGAAAAAATGTTCTGTTGTCCAGGCACAATATTCTTAATGATTATGAGGATGCAGTTTGTTGATTCAGTAATCAAAAAAAAATCTCAAACTAGAACTTCCTTTCCATAATTGTATCAAACAGTTTCCTTTTTTTTTTTAATCATTTGTTTGTTACCACTTCTTAAAAAACAAATAAGCAAGGCTTTATGGGCAGCTCTTTTTTTCTTCCTGAGATTATGATTAAAATTGTCTGAGGCAGGGTGTGATTTGGTTATGCTATTTGAAATTTCTTCTATAATATTCTTTGCCTACCAGATCCTAAACAGTCATGTTAACACATCTTTAGAAGTGATATCCCTTAGGTAGATGGTAGTGACAGATCCTGTGTGTGCCTCCAGCTGCTTGCAGGATGAAGTAGAAGAGGTTGTGCTAGTCATTAGGCAAACCCATTCTGCTTGACAGTGCAGTACAGAAGGAACATTCTCACAAACAGCTGTCTTGGTGGTGAGACAAGCTGGTGTTCTTGCGGTATATTTGAAGAAACTTATTTTTGTCTGTTGATCATGTACTTAGATGGGTGTTTAACAAACAAGAATGGAATGTTATATTTACAAATGTTGTTGTTCTCTAATATAGACTGATAGCCACCTCTTCTTTTGAGAATTAAAGCTATAGAAACTTTGTATTTATTGTCTTGTCTTCAAAGGCATATGATTTTTAAAGTGTATATTTGTTGTGATGCCGAATTAAGTTTTTACCCTTTTTTCTCTTATATATTCTCTGTAATTTTTCTAGCTAGGTTTCCCAGTACTTTTCCCTGCTCTGATAGGATGGCAGCTTCCAGGAATCCATCTGAAATACGTTCATGGCATTGACAGTTTTGTATTTTGACATGCTGAGTGACAGGACACTCAGAATGTACTCTGGACATGTGTCTTCTGCAATTTGAACAGTGTGACTATAATGAGTTTTTTTCTTTTTTTTTTTTTAGGGAGAAGGATTTAAGTGTAAGAAATGGATGCTAAAGGACTACAAGGAAATGATAAATTGAAGGTGTTTGTAATTTTACTAGTGCATTTGGTAAGTTAAAGATTAATATTTTTCCCCCATGTTGAAAAAATGGTATTGAACACAGAAACTGTCTTTTGTTTTACACGTTACTGCTAATGCTAAAAGTCTTAAAATGCTAAACATAGAGAATTGTATACACATTTTATTGATTTGAGAGTAATCTTTGTCCATTGATTTGTGTAATTTCTTGCTGCTCCTCACACACAATTATACAATTTTACCTTGTGAGTCTCTTCATGGACAAAGGAGTGGATTAGGACAGAAAATATAGGTGAATATAGTGCTGTGAAGGTGGTACTGCTTCACTTCAGAGAGATGGCCATCTCTTACTACAGTGTGCTGTATACATAGTTTAGGTGCTTGGAGTATTAGGTTTATGGACAGAATGTAGGACACAATTCCATTGCCTACTAAGTGTACTTAACTCTGGCTTGCATTGGCAAGCTGTAGAAGTAAGGGTAATTAATAATTCAGAAAGTTACTTTTAAGATCAAACCATGAATTTATGTCCCAGATTTAATATATTTTGATGATTTCACCTTTTTTTGGTTTTGTTGTTGTGGGGTTTTTTTTTAGCTATGTAGGGTAATTTGTGAGACTGGAGACTGCAGAGAACAAGAATTTAGGGACCAGACTGGAAACTGTATTCTCTGCAAACAATGCGGGCCTGGAATGGAACTCTCAAAGGTAAGAAGAGAGTTCTTTTCATGCTTTCTTCAACTTACTTTGTTTCTGATAGGTGCATTTATGTATTTGATTTAAAATAATGGATATCTGTGCTTGAATGATTGTTCTGTTTTTACTAGGTCAGTGGCTGGAGCACTTTAGGAAGCCAGATTCAAGTCAGGCTCAATTTCTTTTGTTTTACAATGTATTGAAAATGCTATAAATCTATTTCTTTATGCCATATAAAGTAATTGAGAAGGTTGAGGCCAGAAAAATGCATGGTACTATTTAGAAAGCACATAAGAAGTCCTTGTTAATATCATGGAGAAGGAAATATTATTGTGAGTCTTACGTAATTGTTTTTTGCTTTTATAACAACTGCATCTTTTCCAAAAGAAAATCTCCATAAAAGTTTTGGAATTACTAGGTTTTTAGGACAGCGGAAATGAATCAATGGAGATGAATGCTGGCTGTGATTATGGGCTGGGATTCAGTAGAACTAGAAAGTTCACTTGGCAAAATTTTCAGCAAAATTCAAAGTCTGAATGCAAGTCACGAAAGGGATCTAAGTGGTTTTCAGCACAGAGAAAGTAGGTGCTGTGTATGAGCAAGGATGGAGAACAATGAAGGAAGACAGCTGAAATGAAAAGGGGGGGCATACGTTGGGATTCACTAACTCAGTTACTGGAGGTGTAAGAGATGACGGAATGAGTTAGGTATCGTGGGGAGACTGGATGTCTTGGGGGAGCAAGTGTGTAATGCTAGAGGTGTGAGGATGGTCAAGCAAAAAGAGTGCAGGGTGGTGTCACAAAGGGTGAGCAAACCTGTCAAGACTCGTGCATAAACATGACTTTCTTCAGTGTCCAGCTGCTAAACCTACATCTTGCCCATTGTTAGAAGGTAAAGCAAAGCTCTGACCCTGACATAACCGTGCAGTCAGATCCATACCTGAGAGGTGGGGCCATAAAGCACATGCCGTTTGCATACGGAAGGGCTAACTCTGTATTGTACTTCTGTTGATAGTGTACAAAAGATGGTAAAGGTGCAATTTAGGGTGTTTAGGGGAATTTTAAATGTTTCTTTTAAAATTTTTTAACATGAGCCATTACTAAGTCTGGTGTGTATGTGTGTTCAAACTTCAGGGGGAAAAAGAAGCTTTCAGTTTACGGCTTTGTATTTCCTATGTTCAGCTTTGAAGAAAGGCACAAGTTGGGTATTGTGGCTTGTGTGTGGTTGGAAGGGATTTAGTGAAATTGAGTGACACATTTTCTCTATCTCTTGACTCCCTGTGGTGAGTGTCCAGTGCGTTAACAGAAATATTTAGTTTCACACTTTAGTGGGAATTGCTTTGTATGTTAGGCAGTATTAGTTAAGGTTTAGTTGTACAAGTAGTGCTGTTGAAGCAGAGATTTGGACATGACTTATGACATAGATGTGGTTTTGGTTGGATTTTTTCAGATTGGCCTTAAGTTTGAGAACTCAAATGTTCTAGAGGGTGTTTTAATTTATAAAGGCAGTTGTAAATATGGCACTTTATAACAGTGGGCCAGTACTATGTGCATTAATATACCGTACTTATCTAGCTGGAAAATAAAACCCAAAAGCATAAAAACTAAGGTCCTCAGTAATCACACTAAATTTAATAAAGAAGCACTAAACTAAAACAGGGAGGTTATAGTTTGCAATAGTACACTATTCAAGTTATGCTTTTGCGTCAGCTATTTTTGTTTACAATCTGATAGTCCTGATTCTTAGGACTAGTTTGGTTTTTTTGGAAATAGGAATGCTTGATTGATTTCAATATGCAAGCAATTACTTCTCACAGACATTAACAGACTTTCAAAAATATTTTTTCTACTATACTAGAACTGAAATAACTAAACAGATTTTTCTCAAATGTAAATGTGAGTGGAATCATAATTTCCTTCATAAATAGAGGTACAATTTTCTGTAAATCATAGTGAAGGATGTGATGCTGTGGCTGTTACTGAAATGTGGTTGAAAGTAGTCATGTAGAACTACAGCTTGAAGCAACAAATATGTTAAGTCAAAGGTCAGAACGCAAAGGGAAAATGGATTTAATGATGTACTTGAAGTAATTTGCAGCACAAGAGAAGTTTTGTTTGGTTGGGTTTTTTACATGTGGGAAAGCAATGATGTAATAATGCTGTAGTTTAATAACAGTTTCTTAACACCAATAATGTGTCTGTTTTCCTATCAAATATTTAGTGCTCATGGACAAAACTAAATACACTGATGGACATATGAGCATGATTGTATGTCTAAGTATATAGTAAAATACAATGTTAGCAGTGGGGTTTTGGATTCAGTTCCCCCTGACTGTTTTAAGCAATTGACAGACAGGTCTCTTTTTTGGGTTTGTAACAAAACACATCAGCCTGTATTGTTGAATACAAAAGCCTGTCTTTTCTCATCTTGTGTATGAGAAACTACTTCATCTCAGTTACAATTTAAATATGTAGATTTCTTTCTTATCATAACTGACTATACAAAAATACAGGGCAAAAAACCACCTTTACAGAGTGGATATATGTATGTGTGTGTATATACTTATTTTTACAATTATTAGTTACACCTTCAGTTACATATGATATATATAAGACCTTTGTTGCTATACTATATGAGCATTTTATACCTTTCTAAGTTAGGGAAATGCTGTTGCCTTTTCTCAATTTATACATGAGACGCTAACATAAATCAACTTGCCCATGGTAATGCAGGAAATTTTTGGTGGAACAGGGCAGACAGAGGCCATAGAGTGGAACTGACACAAGGCAGCATGTGGACAAGACAAGGGGTGATGGGCACAAGTTTGCACCAGGAGAATTTTTTTTCTTACAACAAGAACATTCATTCACTAAAACAACTTCCCTAGGAAGATCATGGAGTCCCCATCACTGGCAGCTTTTAGGACAGGATGCTAGATCATCTCAGTTAGATCAGCTCGGGTCCCTGACCCATGAAAGTTTGAATCAGATATTCTTTCAATGTTCCTTCTAACCTGGCTGTTCTGTGATTCAATGGTGAGTGTTTAATTTTAGTTGCAAACCAGTGCTCAATCTATTGGATTGACCTTCCTGCCTGTATAGATAAGCAACTTTAGACACTCTTGATAGCATGAAACAAAACAAAACAAGCAAAAAACCCAGCTTTATTTCATGTAACTAGTTCTGAATCTAGTCTGAATGACCATTCATTTCAGCTTTTGCTGTCACAGTTTAGTGGGGCTCTCTTTTTCAAAAATGTTTCTAAAGTAATTTTCTCTTCTTTAAAATAAGAAAGAAATAGTACACCATCAACTTTTCCTTTCTGACTGCCTATCAACTGTTCTAACAACAGTGTTGCAATGTTGCATTAGCTCTAGAATTAAGATCCATTGATCACCTACGTTCACTGTATTTTTTTATAAGTACTTTCAACTTACTGCTGTCAGAAGAAGGGCAGCTTTGTTATTGTATCAATTTAGAAGTGATGGGAAAGGGAGTGAAAGCTGCTTCCCGTGTTTATTTGCTTCTATTTCTTAATTAAAAAAAAAAATCTCTGTATAGCCTTTTCTTCTCATAAACATGTATTTGGTAATGTTTGGGAAGCCTTTGAATCACTGAAATAGCTTAGTTTTTAGTGTGTACGGTCTTTTTTTCAGGTTGATTTTTGTTTGGATTTTTGGGTGGGGGTTGTTGGGTTTTTGGGTTTCTTTCTTTGTTAAGCAGTTCTTTCTTCTGGAGTGGAAGACTAAAATGATTGTGTTGATTCAGAAGGAAGTGTTTGCTTCATGTGTCTCAGCATTATTTCATTTCTCATTAATTTAGTAGAGAGCAAAGCATCATGTAGTTAAGCGCAAGTCATTTAATATCTTTCGTTAAGTGGCTTCAGTTTGCCAGTCATTTGCCTGAATAGTCATTGGTGTGGCTTGATAGTAACAGCCTTTTGTGCTATCTTATTTCTGAAATAAATCAAACCTTATTGAACCTATTGAAATTTATACAAATCACAATTAATGCAGAAAAAACCACCTGAGATAGTTTGGGTTTCATCCTTTTTCTTGAAAATGTCAGGCTGAAATATCTCAACCTCATCAAGCTTATATTGCCACTCAGAATTTAAACTGCAATTCTAGATTGTTTTTTCAACAGATCACATCTGAGATTGTAGTTCAGAAACACTGAGATGACAGTTTTGGCAATAGTAAGTTCTTTGCATAGTGCCCTGCCTGTGCTCTTGCACTGACACAGTAGATTTTTGGGGTGTACAATGGAACAGATCACTGAACTGATCACTTCTAACCTGGATCAGTCCCATGGTCAGATTTTCAATTCAGCCTTATCAGTTGTGTCAATACACTGAGGACAGTCTATGACAAGGAAGGATTGAAAAACAAGAGGTGAAAGGGAGCGTGCCTGAAGCCAGCATTGCCTTCAAGCAAGCCATGGTAAACATCGTCACTAAGAGACAGCTGCTGCAACAGAGCCGGTGGGACAGAGCCAGCTTGGTGGCTGCTCAGGCAGGGCTCTGTATCACAGCTTGCTTCCTTGCACCAGGTACACAACGAAAAAAAGAGGAGACCTGCATGTTGTCTCAGAAAAAGGAATTGGGAATTAAACAGGCAGGTACTGTTTGAAGCTACTGCTGAATGTGACAGTCCTCACACAGATCAGCAGTGGTGTGCTCTGACTGATGTGTTGTCACAGTGAAGCTCCTGAGAGCAGCTGCTGCCATGTTTAGCAGTCACTCTTCAAAGCAAGAGAGCCACTCGTAAGGAAGCCTGCCAGATCTCAGCTCAGGAGAGGCTGACATGTTTCTAGATAAGTCCCCTAGAAACTCGAGCAGCTGCATGTCAAATCTTCTTGACTGAAAATCTTCTTCATCTGACCCTAACTTTGCACTTTGATACAGCAGTTAAGTCAGATGTTTGCAGCACACTGTTGCAGCCTGTCCTGCTCAGAGACTTCTGCTGATAGACAAGGCTTGTTACTGAATTCTAGATGAGGCTGACCCACAGCCTGAGGTACTTTAGGAAGCTAAAACTGTCTGCTATTTAACAAGGCCATTTACTCAAAGGTATTAGTAAAAACTTCATTTCCCAGCACCAGTGTAGTGCCACAACCTGTTACATAACCTGACACCAATTCAAAGTGTCTTAATGCCTGGAAGACTTTTTCTTGAGAATACCCAAGTATTCTTGTAATCATCATGGCATAAGTGGAACTGCTCTGTGCTGTGTTGTCTAGGGACTTACGTAAGTTGTGGATAATCAGTGGAACTAGAAACAAATTCTAAAATGTACTTGCAGATTATGATCTTAATGATGCCTGAAAGCATTTTTAAATGAAATTTGAGATTATTTTAATTGAAATAATGTTTAAAAT
Source organism: Ptilonorhynchus violaceus (assembly GCA_013397565.1). NCBI lineage: Eukaryota > Metazoa > Chordata > Aves > Passeriformes > Ptilonorhynchidae > Ptilonorhynchus > Ptilonorhynchus violaceus. The sequence continues at coordinate 2,009,805 of VZRJ01009411.1, read as the reverse complement.
CTAATTTACTGTTCATTTACTGTCTGTGTTGGATTCAACTTTTAGGGAAAAACCATACCACTTAACTCCATTACCTTTTATAGTCTGCTGTACTTTTGGTTGTTCTGTCTGGATCAGTGTGTGGGTAGTATATACTGAAAGAAAATTTTAACAATGGCCTAGTAATACTTGAAGAGGTGTCTGCACCTCTTTGGTGCAAACCAAACCACCTAAGTTTGGTTAACTACTTTGCTACAGATTCCTAGGTAGCCTTGACCAATCACTCCACTTGATAGCTTAGTGAAACACACGTCTGAGCAAAGTTGTTCTGGGGATACATATGTTAATGAGATGTCACATTACTGTGAGAGTTAAAGTTATATAGATATCAAGAAAATAGAGGTGCATTTGAATTTTGAAGATTTTTTAAAATTAATTTTAATGCAGTTTTATAAGGAAGCATTTCAGTTTTTATGGCTTACACTGTCTATCATTTGAGAGAGAAAATTTTCATTACTGTAACCTGGCAGCATTGAAAAGGGAAAGTGGAAAGGGAGGAGTGTGCTGAAGGTTCTTCACAGAAAGCTTCACAACAGGAAAAATAGAGACAGCATTTTTTTTTTCCTGGCACAAAAATAAAAAATGGTTTTTTGCAAACTAGCTAATTGATGTTGCAAGTTTTATTTCTCTTTTCTGCATTGCTAAGGTGAACTGCCAAAGGAGATGAGCTCTTTTAAAGTTATGAGTGGGAGGATAGAAGGGGTGAGGAGAGTTGGGAACTATTCAGATCTCATCAGCCATATGACTTGACAGCTTTGTAAATAGAGCACTGAGAAAACTGGTGCACATCAGTTTTGCACATGTACTGACAAAAGATGAACAGTCAATTGTCTGTATCTTTGCTGGACTGCTAAATTATAAAGTCCAAGATTTCAAAGGGTTTGAATCCATCGTCTAAATCATATCCTTCGGTTTGGGGAATGTGGTTAATTATGAGTAGAACTTTGAAGTTCTGTTTGATTTACAAGCTTAAATATTTATTTGTACCTGCCAGGAAGTTAACTACCTCAAATATTATGTTAACATAAAAAGCACATACATAAAGTTTTAGTTGTTATGGATTGATATCTGCAGAATTCCTGGCAAGGACTTAGAAACCATCTTTGAAAGGATGGGAGACTGTAAATTCCTTGGGCAGAAGATTTCTTTGTATTGCATCCACCATTTTTATAGCTTTAAAGTAAACCATTCCATGATGCAAAGGATCACTAAGATGTGTCCATACATCCAGCTGTAGCAAAGCAGATCTGATCTAGAAACAATTTACTCAGCTTTGGTAGTTTGGGTCAGTGAGTGAAGGCATTTAATTCTAACTTTTATTTCCTGCTTGTTTTTTGATCAAAAGCTTCAAAGGTAGTCGGCAAAGGAAAACTTATAATTAAGTTAATTTAAGCCTTATATTTGAAAGTTTGCTAGGACTTGGGAGGGACTGATTCCAAGTGATTTATCAAAAGATCCAAATATACATGGTTCAACTGAGCTATTTAATATATTCTTAACACTACTATTTGGATAAGCTGACTAGAAATGGTAGGTATTTAGAAAGAATATGTTAAGGATTAATGATATTCAATGAAAAAGTTTATTTAGACTTAGGAAGAACAAAATCTAACACAAGTTAGTTGGTCCCAGTCCCTTCTGGTAATCATGTAGCTTTGTATACAGTCTTACAATTACATAAATGACATTGAGTGTAAAAACTAACACAGGAAGATACAGCTAGAACTGCCATTGCTTTAGCATTGATTCCTAGTAGAAACTTGTCAATTTGAAATAAAATGGTATAAAATGTTCTATGTCTGTTCTTCAGAGGAGAGTAAAGTTTATTCTTAACATAAAGGAAAAACAGAAAATTCTTAGAATGTCCAGTAAAATGCATCTAAAGTTGTTTATTGTTTCTTTATCATTGTAGATAAGAGACAGTATAAAATGCATATTGGCCAGTTTCGTCACAGAGCTTGTCCCACAGATGCTTTCTCAAAGCAAAGCCTTGGAGAATCCTGAGTGTGTTTTTAAAGTTTAAAAGCTTTTTTCTGCAGCAGATTTGATTAACTCAGTGACTTTGGAAAAAGTTGTTTATATGCATCAAACACACATGTTGTGGTGGAAACTGGTGGAAACCTTCTCTTAAGTTGCCCTAGTTGATTTCCTGCAGCTTTTCCACAGGGAAGATGCCCTGTTCTTCCACTGAAACCACATATTGGAGAACAAGTTTCCCCACATTGTGCCTTTTCCACTTACTCCCTTCCCAATAAGTCCTTTGCAGCAATTTGTTATATTCTTCTTGCTGTTTTGTGGTGTATCACTAATGCATCAAATCTAACTCCAAAGTAGTGATAAAATTTGATAGGATATTTCGATGATAAGAGGGAATAGCAACTCCTAATAACTTGATAACTCCTAAGAAGTAGGTTGATAGTTCTTGATAATCGGTTCATAGGATTCAGTCCCCAAACTATTACATACAGTTTGGTGCTTATAGTTGTAGCTTGTCAGTTGTATTAGGTGTCCTTTTGCAAATGAATGGAAATAATGTCTTTAAACCGCTAAATTTGGCAGAAATAACCAACCATAACAATATCGCTTGTATAGTAAAGTATCGTGCCTCCCTGTGATCTGCAGATCTATTAAACTTTTCCAGCAGTTTAAGAACTGTTAGAACTGTAGCGGATTGAGGTTTTGAAATTCTTAGTGGCTAAGCAACATTTCTTGCCTAGCTGATGGTCATTAACCAGCTCTGGTTTATTTGGTAACAGAAATTCTAAGGTTTTGAAGATCAGTGCACTCTCTTTGGCAATTAACTTTGTTCCCCTTAGCTATGAACCTTAATATCAAAGTTTTTCTTTGCTGTTTTTGTAACTGAGTAAGTGCCTTTATACTTCACTTGTCCCAGTTTCTGCACTTTCACATGACTGACCTAATTAAAAAACAGACAGCTCAATAATTCTACCATAAGCTAGTAATAATGAAACTGTGGGAGTCCTTGAAGCCCTTTATCATTCAAATACACAGTGGTTTCATGAATAAAGTAGATGACTAAGTATTACTTAGAGAAGTAAGGGAGATTATTAGCAGTGGAAGGCACATTTGAACTTGCTGAAAGGATGGCTTTTGTCTCGAGAAAGACCTACTCTCAGTAATAATTACACTAGGTCTTCATTTTATCCCGGCATTCTCTTCTTGTTCACGCTTTCAGTGACTGAATAGCTTGCTATTGCTTGTTAATCCCTACAGGAATGCGGCTTTGGATATGGGGAGGATGCACAGTGCATGACATGCAGGCCGAACAGATTCAAGGAAGACTGGGGCTTTCAGAAGTGCAAGCCTTGTCTGGATTGTGCATTGGTTAACCGGTTTCAGAAGGCCAACTGTTCTGCCACCAGCAATGCACTATGTGGGGACTGTTTACCAGGGTAAGACCATTTCTGAAGATGAGACTGGAACAAATTCAAAACTAATTTGCATTAAAATTGCTTGTTCATGTTTTCTGGATAAATGTTTGTATCCTTTGTGTATGCATGAAGGTCCTATGTTCTAATCTTGGCCTTACTGTATTATCTGAGCACATAATTTCAGAATTGCAGTATTACTGATCTATAAAAATAATTTGATAATTACCTACGTGGTCTATGAGAGTATTGTCTATACAGCACTTGAGCAAAACACTTCAAAATGGTGTTACTTGTGACTTACTTCACTGTTATAAAGAATTAAATGTTTGGAAACATACACAGTTACCTTGTTGAATAATGATTAATGGCTTTTTACCGGGGAGTTTCTCCTGAGCAGATTCCCTTCATGGTTTATTCCCAAAACCTCCTTTGAGAAGAAGCTGTTCTGGGGGTGAAATCACCTAACCAACGAGGGATATCGCCCGTGCAGTTGTTAGCACTGAGAAATACTCACACCTGGAATGCCCAGCCACAAGTCCAGAAACAAAGAGGCAGGAAGGCTCTCACGCACTGCATTCCACAGTCCAGGGAGTTTATTCCATCCAGCTATGAAGGGAACAGGAGGCGAAAGAGGGCGAAACAAGCAAGATACTGGGTTTTTAAAACCGCATTTTTGGGGGGCCAGCAACCAATCACCACGGGGCTTAGGGGAGGGAAGAAGGCGGGGAGAAACTACCAAAACCAATTACTAAGGAGGGAGGGTGGAGAGAACCATGGACCAATCAGACGAGCCAATTTCTCATAGTATTTCAGAAAGCATATAGGAGAACTCTCGTTTCACTATTCCTAGGTAGAATTCTTCTACCAGTATATTTTTCCATTATCAGGGTCTTTCAGCTCCTCAATCCTCCCAGCTTTTGGTTCAGGGGACACGACAAATGATCACATTATTTCCTTGGGTTTTTTCTCCTCCTTAGGTCAATGCCTGCTAATTCTCGTGCACATATATTCTTGGATCAAAAGTAGTGGCTGTGGTTTACTCTCCTAAATTTCCTTCACCTGTCCTTCCTTCAAAATTTGTAGAGCATGATCCTGGCTGAGATTCATAAATGAATCTGAAAAAATTGTTTACTGAAACTGCTCTTATAAAGCAAGAGCTGTGCTTAATTTGTTGTCCTGTCATCCCAAACCTCTGTTGCTAATTTTCTCTGTAGTATTAAATCCTATTATGTCTAAAAGGTTGTTCTTTACATTATTGCCTAGTTCCAATATTATAAACACCTTCATGAATTTGTAAAAAGACATTTCTGATGCTTTTTTGGACTGTTAACTGGTAATTTAATTGATAGGAGTAGTTATGAGAAGTGATTTGCAATTCTAACAGCTGTTGTATTTTTAGAGTATATATTTCAGACATGCTTAAAAGTTCATACGTTTGTTTAGTATCTATATCCCAGCTGTTATCCTAGCTGTTCCATTTTATTTTTTTTATTCTATTCTATTTTTTTTAATACCAGCTATCAAATACTGGAACACTGTGGAGGATCCTACCATTATTCCTTCTCAAGCCAGAAGTGAGGTCTCTTCATTTAAAAGCACTTAATAAAGCTTTGGTAACCAATCTTAGTTTAAGTCACTCTATAAGAAGGTGCAGCCCCAGGCATTATAGATGTTGCTCACAACCACTTTTGATACTACTTGCAGCCAAATAGTGGATTGATTTTTGCTCTTATTGCATATTAATATATCTGTATTGTAGGGCTTACTTGGCTGTCAGGAGGGAGAAGATTTTCTTCCTGTGTAAACAATATAAGCTGAACTTTGGAAGATGAGAGAGGAATAAAAAAGAAGCCCCATTAAAACATGAATTAAGGGTAAAGCTAAACTGGAGGACCTGGGAATGCTTCTCAGTAGTCTGGTCTAGAATGTATCTATGTGTTGAGTATGTATTAAAATGAGAGCTGTTTCCACAACCTGCATTTCCTGGCAGCAAAGTTGGAAACAGGAGGAGAGAGGGAGTCGTGGCCCTGGCGCAGGTCACTTGGTCTGGACGTTCTGGGTAACAGAACTGTAGAACACACACCTCTCACACCTGTCCTTTACTTTAGATGCTGCCTCAGCGAATGGAGGATATAGATAGTCTAACCAAATGATTTAGCTAATGTTTTAACTCTCAGCAATCTTATTTATTTGTTTTGCATGGTTTTCCAGCATGCCATTTTCTATTGTTCAGCTTCAAAACACTGCGATGAGCATGTCAGCTGAAAAAACAAATATTGACACATTTCGTTCAGAGTAAATGATCACAGTGACCCCTTCAGTCTTGCAGCCTATGGATCTGTTTCTGTTCACGTTGTTGAAGCATGAGTTTCTTGAGCAGTTGGAAAGCTGTTTGCTTTAGCCGATAAAAGCTTCATACTGTAATGGCATTTTTAGTATTAGGAATATAACATCAGTAGAGTTAGTACCTATTTAATGTGCTCCTACCACTACAGAAAACAATTCATGTACTCATCTTAAGCAGGCCACAGCTGCTGATTCTGTCTTAGCACTAATGAATGGTTGAAAGACAGACAGACCTACTTGATTAGGGAGCTGCAGACAAGTTCTTTAGAGGATGTCATACATAAAAATTTGATATATAACACTCTATAAAGGTCTGGTTTTTCATTTGGTGCTACTCTTGTTCCCTGCTTTAGAAATGTAGGGTTTTGCCAGTCACTGTAGTCAGTAAGCTCTTCAAACATAAATTCAGTAATAAAGTTCTTGAAGGGTCTTTAGAATAAAATGTCACTGACATCTGGTCCATTATATATTGTTAGATGTGATAATTGCCTTGTAATATATAGATCAATCAGTTCACTTTTATTTTTTAGATGTGTAACTATGCTTGCATAAGGTAAGTTCTTCATGCGTGTTATGTATGTTGTGATCTGTGTGGAAAATGGGATATTCTCCAGAATTGTTTATTTCTTCTGTGAATATAAGATTATAGTGACTTTGCATTTGGACTAATAGATTTAGAAATTTTCCTCCATGTATTTTAGACCTGCCCTTGTACTATTGATTAATATCTACTGTACTTTTGTTAGCTTTTATTTTCTCCTGTGTCCTGGTAGTTTGCATTGAGACACAGGTTGACAAAATTTGCAATTACAGAAGATTTTTTTAAAACACCTGAATCGTTTTGTGAGCAAAAATAACTGATTTTGATTAACTGGTTTTTTTCTGTTCTTTTATCTTCTAGATTTTATAGGAAGACTAAGCTTGGAGGCTTTCAAGACATGGAATGTGTTCCTTGTGGTGATCCACCTCCTCCCTATGAGCCTCACTGTAAGTGCTGGTTTTGCTTTAGAGTGTTTTCTCTTTTAACTTTAAAGCCTGGCAAAAGAAAATGACAGTCACAGTTACAAATTATATTAAAAACTCATTTTCTTGTAAGTAAATGATTTTGTTAATACGTTTCAGCAGGTCCAGTAGTATTGTGGAGAAGTTCCCTCAAATAGCCAGTCACTTGTGGAAAAACATTCCTGTCATACCACATATTCAGGGAGTTTTGACTCCACTTCTGGTGATGTCATACTAATTTTTTAATTTCTGTGTTAATGCCGAAAGAAAGGCAATCTTTCTAGACCCTCTGTCTACTATCAGGTAGGCTTAAGTGAGTATGAATCTTTTCCTGACACCCAAAAAGGTAATTTGTTGATAACTTTAGAAATAACTCTGGTACTAAGGTTACAGTGAGAGAGAAAAATATAGATAAATATCTTTATAGTAGTATGCACCATTAGAAGGAAATAAGTAATTGGTTTCTCTATTTGTTTTTTCCCAATGAGAGAGTTAGAATCTCTTCAAAAGGAGAAGATATTTATATTTTAAATACCTCTTTATTCTGCAGCAGAAGCCTTGTTACCACTTCTTCCAAGAGCGTTGATGGTCTACATCCCATCAAGTTTTTAATTCAATGAAAAAAGTGAACTGTTCTTTTTGCACTTACTGCTGTCTACTTTATAATACGAAAAATAAATTTGATTCAACATAACTATGTGGAGAACCTTGGGTTTACTTGTTTGTTTCTGTAACTGTGAACTTACGTTTTAGGAGTGTTTTTCCGCTCTTTCGAAGAGAAACACTTGTCTATAGAAAGAATAAATTGTCAAGTTCCTGAAATACTTCATGCTAGTTTAAGAAATACACACTGTTTCTTATAACTATCCTTTCTTTTTCTTGTGTAAAATTTAAATAGAATGAAGAATATATTATTGTGCATTAAAATCATAATTTTCAATAGTTTTATATTAACTTCAATAAAATAAGTATTCTTCAGCATTTCATGTATTGCTTAGACAGCCTCTTTTCAAATGAGCCAAATGTCCTTATTTTGTTTCCATTCTAGTTTTAGTGCCTTTTGGGTAATCAACTTACAAAAACAAATTTTCAGACATTTTCCACATTTATAGGAACTTTTACTATTAAGGACTGCAACATTCAAAGCCAGTAAATCAGATTTCTATAAAGAGAGTAAGTCAAGTAAGTTCCAGTGTTTGCAGCAGTAACTCCTGCCCATGTATAACGTGACCCTGGAAAGTAAATTCGAAAGTGTTCGACTATTTTTGTAGTGTAGAAAATGTAGTATCTTAGAAGTGTTTAGAAAGTATGTTCTTCATATCAAACACTGACAGGTTTGATGCCAAGAATGAAATGCTGATCTCGACTTACTGATGTAAATCACTTCAAATTTGATGAATTGAATTTGCAGAAGGTATTTCCAGACAGAGTTTGAACCCAAACAGGCCATTTTGTATATACATGTATTTTAATTCCTTCAATTGGACAAATTAAGTATTATCCCCTTGATCTGTTTTTACTCTCTTTTTATCTACAAAAAAAAGAAAATTAGTGAAATCTAAAGTGCAACCATGTTATTCTAATCTAGATTTTTAAAGTCAAATGCATTTTATGTCTTTTCTCTTTTCTTGTTTGTTCCGTTCTTCTAAGAAAGTCTGCTCTTCAAAATTGAATTCTGTTATCTGGCACAACTAAAGACAGGGAAGAAGTAATTACCTCCCTTATCATTCTGCTTTGAGTGTAATTAGTGACTCATGTATTTCATATTTTTCAAAGTCACAAATTATTATTTTAGAAAGGTGATGAAAGAACAGTTACCAAGTCTTCTGAAATAACTCAGAATTGTTTCATTTATAGTGATTTGGCTTTTGTAATTGAGCTTAAGCTTGGATCCTAAATTGAACCATTAGGAAGCTATTACTCATTTTAAGTGGGCGACAGGCAACCCCATGGAGAAGAGCATTTTCTCTGGTACAAGCTGCAGTGGTAAATCCAGACTAGAGACATTTTTGTTCCCTACTCTCATGGCTAGGACAACACCTTTGACTAAATAACAGAAGTGGTAACAGCAAAGTTGTGAGAATTGGCAAGTATTTCTAGCTTTTGTAGAAGCAATAATAAAAAGTTTGAAACCATTAAAATGTTTGTTATTTACATACTAACCACCCATTTAAATCCTAAATAACGGAAATCCTACCATGAAGTATGGTTGCCATCTGTCACTGTGGTTTTCAGAAGGCTTTTTTTCGGAATTTGTGTGTTGGTTCTTCAGGATCTGACACCTGCTGCGTCAGTTTTGGAGAGTGTACATGCCTTCCTCAAGCAGCCTACGAAGTTTTTTCGAACTTCTTCGAAGTTTTTAGCGATAGTAGCTAAATGAACTGAAGTACTTTTGAGTTTTACTTAACATCAAATATAGGGGATTTTACAATCAAGTCAAAAACGTGATTCTGTAAGGAAACATAAATAATGGTGTGTGGAAGCAAACATTTTCCACCTAATGCTGAAAATGTTAGTGGTTTATTTCAATAGTGGCTATATCTTGATAGTTAAGACTGCATTACTTGAAATTAAGTGGAGACAGACCATTAGGTGTGTGGGACAAACTCTCAGTGATCAGAGAAGTTCTAATTCTGTGCCTTTCTTATCCTTCCCTCTTTCCACCGTGAAACAGAAAGTCAAATATTGGTGCAGCTAGCTCTTATGTTACAGATGAAAAGGAAAAGTTTAAGTGTCCTGTTTCAATGAATTAATTGTCCTGCAAGGTGTGTGGCAATCTTTTGTTTGCTTAAGAACATTACCATAAGGGCACAAAGGCTCACAGCCCCCTACCTGGACTACAGGTTCATGTTAAAGCTGAGACATGGATCAAGTTCTTTCTAGTAGCAGTTGATTATTACCCAGTTAGCTATAAATCTAAAGACTTGCTTTTATCTCCTTTCTGTAGACATTTTAAAACAGATCTGGTTTAAATATTTACTCATGAAAAAATGAGTTTGTGAATTGCTAGAGGCAAAGTTGAAAGGATTCTGTAATGAACAAGTAAAGAGAGTATTAGAGGCCATGAGAACTGCTATCATCTTTGTGTAAACTTTAAAGGGGGACACAATGACTTATGTGTGTTGTTTAAATGTCACAAAATTAAATACACAATTATATAGTTATATTTTAATTTACTTAGTTCAGGTAAATAAACTGTAAATACCAATCTTATGTTTAGGGTCAGCATCTAAACATTAGAAATGAAACCATGCTTTTAAAATTGCTATTTATGCTTTGTAAACTGAAGACATTTTTCTCACCTGAAGACTTTTTTTTCCTCATCTGAATGACAGAAAAGGAGTCCTTTGAACTGGGAATTAGGGTGGAAAGCCAATCTATGAAAAATATAAATTCTGAAATAGAAGGTAATATAGACTGTCCAAAAGTAGTGAAACAGTGACGTTGATATGGTTCAATGATTCTTTTTTCTTAGTACCAATTTAGGTTTGCAGAGTTCACTCTCCTATCTGCTCAGGCCAGTGTTGTACTTTCCCAATGGTTATGCTTAAATTGTTATTGAAACTCTTCAGTAAGCTAGATTGTGAATCTATCTGTGATAGAAAAAGAATTAAAATAACTCCTTTCTTAAGGTTATTTTTAAATCTAATGAGATTGTTAAACTCAAAACACTTGTGGTGGCACAAGTTAAGGAGAGATGTGGGAATGGTTCAAGTAGGGAGCAGATTTTCCAAAGATACCATTGCTTTCTTGGAATAACCATTATGTTTTCAGTTAGTCTGTTTTAGCAAATAAACAAAAAAACCCAACCATTAGAAACCATACTTCTTATCTTCTTTTGGTCATAAGAAGATGGCAGATTAAAGCAGCAGAATTATTTTATCAGCTTGTCAATGTCAGCTGCTCTTACAAGTGGTTCCTGTTTTATTGTTCAATTCAAAATGCAGAAAAGCACTAGAGTCACAAGAATCCTTTAGTTTTTGGACAGGCTTTCTACTAAGCAAAAGAACCTGTGACATTGGACTGAGATATATTACAGAAATAGTTCCTAGAAGTTCCACATTACTGTTCCTTTCTGGATCAATCTACAGTCAGTGGTGTTCCCCTGTTATGTGCAAATTCAGTGTAGAATTAGGCTGTACAAACAATTAAATTGGAATAAATTGTGAGAGTCAAGGAAGTGAGGAAATTAACAGCTAGACACAAGAGAGTATTTTACAGCTGAACTGCCACCAAAAGAACAGACTTGTCCTCTTTTTTTCTCAAATAACTGCACTGTTATATCTTTAAAAAGACGAATTTTTTTTCGCCATGAAAAAAGTTATCTAGCCAAAGCCATTCTTCCTTCTCCAGGACTACTTCTGCTTGTCTTCATGGCATAGATCAAGGAGCATGGGAAGCTGGGAGGGGACAGGATGGGGGAGAGACACCATTTCGTGTGGAGCTTGGGAAACTAGCCTCTACATGTTCCAGGAAATAAACACATTCTTCGCTTCAATGAAGCAGAAATGTTTTGTTGAATAAGTCACAGCAGTAGAAATATCTGCAGTTTGATTGTAACATCATGTGCCTTTGAAGTAAACTGGCAGTCAGGTCTATAATTGCTACTTTTTTTTGCCATGAACCATATTGATTTCAATTTCAATTATAAAGAATGTCTCAAACTAGGAAATAAACAGTTTTTTACTAAGATGAGGAATATAAGTAAAGACTATGGCTTGTTGAGACAAAATACCCCAAGATGATCAAACATTACATTTTCGTGTGAGGCGTCTATACTTAGCTGGTTTAAATTTTGTTCCTTTCAGGAACTCCTGTGACACCTGGACTGCCTTCACTAAGATTGATCACAAAGCTCCCTTTACAGTTTTTTCTGTAGATTTTTTAATTAGTTACTTTCTGTAGGTTTACAGTATTGGTTTTTCTGAGAATTAAATCTAAGTGTCCTGGAGCTGAGTCTCACTCTTCAAATCTACAAGGTATGTTGTTTCACTAATGAAAGGTGCCATTTAAGGGATACATTCTGATATTATGTCCTTCTTCCTGGTGTTAAAAGTAGATGGTGTAGGAAAAGTAAGATTTCATATAAATCTACTTATTTACATTAGCAAGATTAGGATCTGTAACTTTGTAAACTTTCATGTGAGTGTAATGGGTATTGGGGATATGTAAAGACTAAACTTCATAACAAAGAAGATAAAAAGCTAGAAATTGTAGTCTGCAGGGTTACAACATACACTGTTTTGTAACGGGGGAGCTGGAAGCTTGCCGGCTACATGTATATTTTGTAAAATACTTTCATTAATGGTAAAATAGAAAAAAAAATCACTATCTCAGCTTTGCTGAAGCTTTTTATTTTATATCATAATAAATACAGCTTTTTAACTTGAGAGTAATTTTTGGATGACATTCAATTCCGCATTAGTTCCACTGTTTATATAGTGGAATTTTAATTTATTTGTATCACTTTCTTTCTGTTTACAGAATTTTGTGATTTGAGAGCTGTCAGACTCCAGATAACGTTTTTCCAGCAATTAAGCTTTTCTGTAATTTTTCTTTGGCTGCTTTGTACAGTAAACTTTGTATTACTAATGCAAAGCAGCCTTTGAAGGAAGACTGCTTACTTGCATAAGAGGCAACTGGCTTCTGAAAGTATATAACAAGTGAAACTATTCTTACTATTTGGTTCTATTCCAACATATAGCTCCTTCTTATTTCAGTATTTTTTCTAATTTGGGGTTACCTCACAGCATCTCTCATAATCCTCTTTGCCATGTTGAACACTGTGATAGAAAGCAGCTGGAATATTGTATAAACCTTTCACAAAAGTCATAAGGAGTGACAGCTAATTTAAGTACAGATAATAGCATCACTAGCTTATAAATATCAATACTGTTTTATTACAGAGACATTAGCTTCCCATTATTTCAAAACTGAAATGTACACTTTTGTGAAAATGTAGTAACTCAGTCTAATATTTTCCATATGTGACCTGATAGTAAAGTAACTTATCTTCAGGAAGTCTGAAACAAATTTGAGTAGGTGTTTCAGAGAGATGAGAATTGCTATTCATGTCCTATAAAGTTTTATTACAATTTTATTCCTTTCACTCATGATAGATAAAGAGAGGTAACCTAGAAAACCTACATGTTTTCAATTCCTTGTCCTTGATAATTGAGATGCTTCTGACCCATTGGGATTCATGTGTAATTTAGAGTCAAACAGCTCGTTTTCTCACTGTTCTGAATTTGCTTTATATGTTGGGCTCCTCTTCTAAAAAAAAGTTGCAAACAAAGAGAGGGCAGATTTTTCTTTAAGAACAGAGATTTATTTTAAGAACCACCAAACTGAGTTATAATAGTTCTGAAACGTTACCTAATGGAGAGGAAATTTAGATACATTGCACAGTTTAATCATGTTCTAAAACTTTCCCAACCTACTTTCACCAAGTTTTCTTGTCTGTACCTCTCATTTCTATGCCTGTATGTATAGTACTTCATTATGTAGCTTTTTATCACTACATATGTATTACAGTTAGTAGGCAGAAATGGTTAGAAGTGTTTCCCTCATTTTTATCTACCATCCCCTCTACTCCTCTTCAAAAAACAAAAATCAACTAACCAAACAAAAAGCCTAAACAAACCAACAAACACCACAAATTTTCCATAGAAGAAAATTAAGCTTATGGATTGAAATGACATTGCAAGGAAGTGCTACTCCCAAACCGAACAGAATTTCTGTTCAGTAAGCCAAACACTTTACAAAGGAATCAAGGTTTGCAATCAAAGCTCTCAGGGCATCCGGTCAGTCTAAACTGTTAAACTCTTGTCCACTTTGTTGCACTATCCTTAAATGTTTTCTACCATTCAGTTTACTTTTCATAATGGAAAATTTGTTTTATCAGAAAGATTTCTAATCACATCTAATACAGCTTAATGCTGCAAAACTCTGGTATGAGGGCTTTTCCTATGAGTTGATTCACTTACTAGTAACTTCTGTAGGAAGTACTCAGTATAGCGTGTCTACTCTGTTATGAAAGATATATCATGTAAATCTATGCTAACCTGCACTAATGAGTGTTTGAAATTTCTTGATCTTTGAAGATCTTATAATGACAGTAAACAGGGTCCTTATTTTGTGTCTGCTACCTCAAGTCTAACTTAGATTTCTTTGCACAGTGAAACTGTATTTCACTAAGTGAGTTTCAAGTAGCCCAGTTCAAGCTACAAATTAAAAGAACTAGGCTAGTAGTGTGTGCTTTAGGAGTATCTTAGTATAGGTAACATTAGCCTTTTTAAGTATCTAGAGGTACTTAAGGCTTAAAAATTCAACTGGGGCCAGGATTCTGGCTCCAAAATTGCATCACCAGCTCTCCGGCTTGACAACTACATAACTGTGCAAAAACTTAGAAGCCCAAGGGACCTACAACAATTCATACAATCTCCAGGAGTATTTCACTGATTCTGGGTCCAGGTGGCTTGGACACGTTGCAGCTTTAGTTTAGGCCAAAAGGTTTGTGATTTACCTGCTTTGCCCTGACTGCTGTGGAAGGAAGTACATATGCATGGACAGGGCAGGATGCTGTTAATAGGTGCCTAATTGGAGAATACAGACCCCTTTCTCTATCACAGTTGATCTAAGTGGTAATGGAATTGCAATTTAAGGAGGCACCTATAAATTTCTCTGTATCCTTCAGTTATCATCTGAAGACTTGGGCAACACTGAATAGTTACGTGCCCAGCTGACACTGAAACCATCAGAATCTACGAGCTAATTGGTCTGTCACTCATTTCTGAACAGTCTGTTCTGCAGTGCCTTCTGATGCCAAACTCAGCAGAGCAGGTTGGGATAATGTCTGGGAGTCCTTTTCTTGGTAACTTCTTTGAGTCCAGAATTTTTTCCTTATCATGTCTCCTGACTGTGTTGGCTCTCTGCCCTTACTGTTTCATTCTAACATCACAAGTATGTTCCCATCACAGGCAGGTTCTCAGCATTGTGGATGTAGCCTAATGCTACAGTGCTTGGCACTGCAGCGCATGGGCCTGTTTGTGATCCTAGTTTCATGCCTTCTCAAATTAGTAAGTTGCAATAGATCACAATTGTTCTAAGATCACTTGTTGAGATAATTACATTGTTCATCATTTTCCCATTCTGACTGCAACTACAGTCATGGTTAAATAATAAATTTTAATAAAATACTCACAGTTTTTCAAAATGAGGGGAAAACCATATCTGCTATCTTTCCTGTTTGGGTATGCTGATGAAAGTATACCAGTAAGACTGTTCTTTTCTTGAATAGAAATTGTTCAAATAGTTAAGAATTTGAGTTGTATTTTTGACATAAAGCTCAGGCTATAAGTTAGTGAATTGCCATTTCAATTATTATCTGACTAATCAACTAAACTTTCTTCCCTACTTCCTGCTTTATGTGTGTAAAGTACAGGTGACTGGGTCAGACTTTCTGTTTCAATTATTCTGCTCTTTAATCTCAAATAACGGGCAGTCCTCTGTTCTGCCTGTCGCTACCTTTGTATTATTAGATGTGTTGAGACTGACCAGGAAATCCTAAAGGAGGTCTGTTGATAACATCCAGTGGAAACTTAAAAAGCTGATTGTGACACTGTAAAGGCTCTGCAAAGGTTTAATGCTTTGCTTCATGCACTATAATGAGTAATCCTCTACATCAGGGAATGAATATGTAAAAAAATTGCTTGAAGACATTCTGCTGCGTTAATTGGTGTGGGTTTAGTCCCTTTTAATTTAGCAAGATATTGTCTTTTTGTCTTCATTATAATTGTATTTATACTTCTGAAACAAAAATATTTTCTGTGTGAAAAGACAAAATATCCTTGATATACAAATAAATATTTCTGTGGAGTATGCAAGACTAGAGTATGGTTCAGTAACATAGACTTTCCGGTAGAAGTACAAAGCCAAACAAAATTTGGAATTTAATGCATATGTCTTGGTAGTATTTCTTCCTGGAGGCTTTACAGAAGTATGTGCTTTGAACCCTCCTTTTCTGTGTGTCATATTCCAAGCAAATTGTTAAACCTTTCCTTTTACTACATATGGTAATAAGTGTTTTTTCTTTTGACAAAACATGGTTTGTTAGATTGATTTCACACAGGTTTCCATAATTAAGGCTATGTGAGATGGATTGCGACACATTCTGCTGGATCAAAATACAGGTAGAAAGTTCCATAGTGAAGAGGTTTTATTTATGTGAAATCTGTCTGATTGAGTTGGTACTTAATGGAAGAAGGAAGCCCAAACTGAACACCAACAATGAAAATTATCTATGTTTCAGCAAATAAATAATATTATAACCTCACTTTGTCCTGGAAAAAGTAAAGGTTGGAGGTTTTATGTGGATCTGAAAATAGTGCTCTTTCCTTTGATTGAAGAGCAATCACATTTCATGCAAAAGACTGGTGGTGCTAGTAAGTGATAAATAAGGAGGCAGAGTACTAATTTTTATCTTAACGTGCCAGTTAAGACATTTGTAGTTTGTAAGGATACACAGTTGACTGTCTCTCTGATGTCTGCTGACTCAGATCACTACTTCAGTTGCTAGCTAACTAATGAAGGAAAGCTGTAGCCCTTGCAACAGAGGAAAAATACCAAACTGAAAAACCTCGTTCTTTCCTAGTCCTTTCCTGCTTTTACTTTGTGCAAGCTTGTGATGTAACACAAGTGGAGTGCTGCCATAAGGTTTTCTCTTCCAGCATAGGTGGACTTGTGTCCCACACTTGTGCTGGTTGACCCTCACAGACATTCCTGAGGTTAAAAAAGTCTTCTTAGCTGACAACAAGTGCTTTCTTGCTGACAGTCAAACATCTCCTGTCGTTCTGCATCTCTCTCATTTAAGTTCTGAGTTAAGAGCTGAATTGATTTTGTTGATTGAACACCTCTCAGAGCATTTGGTTGTTATTATTGAGCACATGGATAATATTTTAATGCCTGCATCATGCTAGTCTCTGAATCTGAGATTCAGATGAACACACTGTATCCAGTACTGTTGTAATTTATCCCTTTTTAATTGTTTTGACCATGATGACTAATGTCCATCTGTGCTGAGAGAGTAACAGAGACCTCAGACAAAGAATTTCCTGATTTTACAAAAGCAAATGAACTAGTAGTGAAGAGGGAGCTACATTAGGGCACTTGCTGAGATGAGAAGGTTGTGGCATAAGCTCGTACCACATTTGTCAACAGCAGAAAATGTACAGAAGAGAAAATAATGTAAAACAAATTATAATTTCTGGACCTCTTGAGAGTGCTCATTTATTATGATGGGGGAAAGAACAGAAAAATTTGAATACTAAAAGTTTGAAACTTTAAGAAATCATCTACTCTAATATAAAATCTAGATTAGTATTAGCAGTCCCTACTTAGTAAGCTGTTAGCAATATAAATATTAAATTATTTTTAGAGTAAGCAGATGTAATGTAAATGGCTTCCATAATACAGATGAAACTCATAGAATAAACTTGAAATAGACATGTGTTTTTTCGACACTACTTGTTGATAATCTCTGAAAATTGAATATATAAAATATATATAGTCATAATCCAGTAAAGCTTTAAGTAGATGAAGTTGATGTGGTATTTGACCAAGCTGAATTGCACTGAAAGGGCTTGGCTGTCTGGTTTCAGCATGAGAATTGCACTAATTATATGTAATCAATTTTTACCTACTAAAGCATGTATTAATGTATTTTGCAGAGAACACAGTATTCCAATTTAATATCTCTTTGAAAATACATTCCTCATTACTTGCTAGAATATGATGGAAAGTGTATATCTTAAAATGAAAGTAGAAATGTCAAGTTGTGATTTTTAACATAAATTGAATCAAATTTCATTTATTTCATGAAGTTACATCACAAGCTCATGCAGCTGACAGTAGGAGTTCATGTAAGTGCTACCCATCTGGCGTTCAGAAGGTTGTATCTAATCAGTTTGCAACAACGTATAGGACATATTTTGTATCTTTTGTTCTAACTCACAGCTGGCAACTCTATCTGCTAATCCCAGTGAAACCTTCAGTTTGAAATGCAAAACTACTTTTGAACTTGCATATCCTTCCCCACAGATGTCTGAAGCTTTGGAGATGTGTTTATGTTTCCTGCTAAATCAGGGAATGAATTGTTGCGTTGATGGCAGTCAAGCAATGAATCCTCAAATATCGTATTAAGACCATGTTTTATATAACAAAAGAAAGCTGAGGGTGACCAAAACTACTTAATTTTTCATGGTTTCGTGTAGTAAAAACTCACTGTAGAGCTCACTTCTTTATTACGTTTAAAAAACCCCTTAGTATAGAACGATGAAGTAATCTCAGTATTCACTTCTAGTGAATTTAGTTTGCAAGCATATTTAGTTTTGTTTCTTGATACTGTTAAGTACAGTTAGAAAATTCTCAACTCCAGAGTATGAGAATTTCAATGTGTTTTTTCAAAGCAGCTTGCCATACTTTAGTTTCTAGTAGTAACTTGTGCAACCTTTCATCTTATGAGTCAATCCTATAATTAGTATCCTTCTTTGCCAGAGGCATACTACATGTTTGTTTTAGGTACAGAATGTCTGCAAGAAATTTAACTTAATCATTACTTTTTAATGTAAGAGCTGGTTAGCTCAATTACACTAGATTAAAGTGAACTGGAAATTCCTGAGTTACAGAGAAGGGGCTAATCTGTGACCTGTAGTGAATAAGTACTATTTCCTATGTTTTTTTTCTCATGTGTATTTACTAATGTGGCTAGCCCTTCAGCCCCAGGCTTGCAGTGGCTATAAGCAATTATCTGTTTGCTGTATGGAGTAGATTTGCAAGGTTCTTATTTAACTTGGCCATTAGGTTTATCAAAATTATTCCAGGATTGCATGCATCACAATGCAATCTGTAAAAAGCTGCAGAATGTTTTTTTCAGTACGTTTTTGCTTTATTGTTTTTAGGGGTAATCTGAAAAAAATAAGTAGTGGTTACAGTTTTTCAGTATTTTTTAGATAATTTCTAATGACACAAGCATAGACTATTTTAAATATATTAATTTAATAACATGCTTTTAAACTGTTCAAATTTATGTCTTGTAATCACACAGGTAATTCTGGGAATGTTGCATTAGCACCACTTCAGCAGCACTGAGTTTTGGTACCTCTGGTATAAATACATGCTGACTGCTATGGCTTTGGGTACAGAGGCCAAGCTGTGACTGGCATGTGAATATGAAATACTGCTAAACAAATGCACAGTAGTGTGTTGGGGTTTTATTCTACTTTGTGCTGGTAGATACTATTTGACTCAATGGTCTTAAAGGATTGTAAGGATTCTATGATTCTACATTGCTTGGCTACAAAATACTTAGGCTTTGTTCCACTTAAAATTCTTGTTTTTAAAAAAATACAGTAGAAAACATGGAATCCATCTAGGCTCAAACTTTCCATACTGCCAACTGTCTATTAAGAAAATCATTATCAAGCAAAAGAATACTGAAATACCACACCAGAGGACTGGAATTACCTGGGGGACTGGAATGTATTGGAAGTAGGACAAAATGCCTTAAAACAACAGTTGTGCCAAGGACCTCAGTGGTTCATTATAAGCCAAGACCTGGAAGCAACCTTACAGAAGACCTAATGTTCCTAATGATCACTTGTATCCTTCCAGTTGTTGTCTTCTACTTTGCTTACCTTTAATTTTTTTGGGTGATAGTCCTCAGACTTTCTCACTCTTATAGGTTCACTTGTGCTAAAGCAGTGCACTGCCAAATTCCTCTTTTACAAAGATCATGGAGTAATCTGACATGTTATTTTGGGCTGTGACATGTGCCTTTGAGGTATAGGCTGTGACCATTTCCTAAAAACATGAGCTCTTTGTTAGAGCTTTCTTAACTAAAGGGTTGTGTCCACCAGTTTTAGTAAAGTTTCATTTCAGTCCAGTGGTATGATTCTATGTGTGTCTTACTGAATGTAGTTTATAGTTACCCTGTCTGCATGTGGAAATTTAGGATAGAATTAATCTACCCTAATTTGGACATATAAAAGTTAATGCTTAGCACTGAAGTTGTCAGGTCAAACTCCCAAGGAGTGGTGAGAATTAGGTACCTCAAGAGTTTGAGCAAGCCAGATAAGGTAAGCCTCAATGACTAACCCTAAGCAGTCTTTCAAGCCTTTTTAGAATAATTACTTCTCTGGAGGTTCTGTTTCTGACTTTGTTTTAGAAAGAGAGCCTAAGGTGACTAGCTCTGACTTTGTCTTTAGGCCTCCTTCAGACTTCTGTAGTTAAGAATTTCATTTAGATGCCAATATCAGGTTAGATGAAAACTGCAATTCAACACTGAATGATTGTGTCTGACTCTGTAAAACCTGATGTTATTCTTTTTTCTTTTTAATTAATTTTAAGGAGGAAAATTATTTTTTAGAGTGTAGATTTTTTCTGCTCCTGCTATATAAATAAAAACACAAACAAAAAATTTAGAAAATTTTTTTTCCTACTTTTTGATGAAATGTCTCTTACAAACCAAAGCCCATATTCTAAGAGAACTTGCTAAAGTTAGAATATGCCAGATTTGAGGCCTGCAACCATAATGAGATTCCCTCATGTATAGTTACTCTAATAGAGGTTATATTTGCATTGTTGCATATTATTTCCCTTTGTTGTTTAAAGCACAGGATAGGCAAAAGCTATGATTCTATATCTCGCCTTATTTGCTACACGCTATTTTATATTCCATGCAGAAAGTGAGGTACTAAGTAAGTACTGCTGGACTTTTCTGTGGTTCTGCCACTGTAAAGCAGTTGTTACAAATTTAACAGTTGTTATTGACTTTTATCTTTTCAATGGAAGTGATGTAAAATGTTTCGCATCTGTTAACAAGCTGAAACAGAGAAAGTCAAAGGCACCCAAAACCCTTCGTCCTTTCTAGACAAAACCAGAGTAGGATGCCACCTTCTTGACTGTGGATTTGTATAATGGCTACATCTATGAGCTGGTCATCTTCAGTTCACTCTATATGCAGTAAAGAGGAATGGTCAAGGGAGGTGTTTAAAACAAGCCAGACTAACTACACCCAAAAAGAGCCTTTCTCCTCCCCACCCCCTGTAGAGAAGGTTCAGGTGATTTCCTCCAAAGCAGATGTTTGCTTTGGTCAGATGAACCTCACTTATAGAGCTTAACTTTTCAAAGATAAGCTTTCAGAATGTCTTCTGTATTCTATGACTAATTCCTATTGACTTCTGTTGAAGAGGGGAGATGTTATGTTTGAGATTAAGTATTATAACAAAGCAAGGATCTTGTATATAGCAGCTTTTTGTTCTGTATAACTTGACTTTATCCCCAAAGCTTTAAGTAAAGTGCTTTTCATAAGCTATTATTATTTCTCATGTCAAAGCTGCAGCTTTTTCATTTGTAGTAAGTTTGCACGTGCATGCTTACTGATGCACTGTAGGTAACTTCTTTGCACTAAATCACAACATTTATGATATTTGCAGTAGTACAGTAAGCTGGGGATACCTGACCAGCTTCTAAAGGTATTAACCTCTGTGTTATAAAATCATAAAAATTTATATTTAATCCCATGTTTTTAATATTACTTACAGAAAACATTTTTAAAAGATCCTGAGATTGCAAAGTTCAACATTAAAAACTTAGAAAATACTGGTAGAGTTGGTTACGTAACTCTTAACCTTAATTCAGAATCGTAATTCAGCTCAGTGGAGTGTATTATGAAACTGTCTTAATTACATAAACATACTTTTTGTTTTCCATAGTGCAGACTTATTTCTCTCCCCAACATGTGCCTTATGTGGAGAATTTAAGGTAACTTAGTGATATTTAAACGTAATTATAGATAGGAAAAACATAAGTGCTGAGCAAGCCTAAGTGTAGTTTATTTAATTTTGTTCCAGTCTACATTTCACATGACTGTTGGCTGTGCAAAGAGGGGCCCTTACTACTTGTGCCAAAGCTTTACAACTGGACCAATTTAACTGGAGAGAAGAAATAAGCTTTTACCAAGCTCAGTTTATAACCCAATGGCTAAAACAATCTCCACGAAAGTGGTAGAAAAGTCTTCATCTCATACTTCTTGGCAAAGAGCTCTTAAGCATTCTCCAAAGGCAAAAACCCCATCATTACCTCCTCTCTCAAGAGTTGCATCTGAAAGGCATTATAAGCCATGCTTGTGATTTCTCCCTCCTTAATTTAATTTTAAAATAAGATCACAGATTTTTGTTCTCCGTAGGATTTTAAGAGAAGATGGAAGCTTCTCTCTGCCTCTGAGTAATTTATGGGAAGAGCAAAGTTTAGTATCCTTCTCCAGGTTTCTATATCCATAGGCTAAGCATGGTGATATAAGGAACTGTGTTACTCGTATGATAGCTATTTCAGATTCTATTCTGTATTTAATCTTTTCTTCACACTGTATAGGAAGTATGTGACCTAATATAGGCCTCTAGCTTCCCAGATAGATTTGGATTTTAAAATTACAGATTTTAGAGCTTAACTTTTATGTACTTAAGCCCTGTCCCTTTGTCACTCTTCAAAATGGATACCAAAATACAATGGCATCAATATTTTGTGTATAGATTTTTAGATTACTCTGAATTATCTGAAATCTGAAAGTTTGGGTCTTCTGTATTGTATTTCTCACATAGTCTCTCAAAAAAATAACCTTTTTAAAATTTAATGTGATAAATTGTCCAATGTTAAACACACATAGACACACACGTGTATTTCCAGATCTGTTTGAGTACTGATTTTTTATTAGTCACATCTTAGAAGTAGTCTCTTTCTGCATGGGATTTCTAATACTGGGAAGAATTTCCTTGGCATTTGTATTTTTCGTATTCAGTAACAAAAGAATCTTAGTACATTACAGAGTCTTTGAAGAGTGGAGATGTCTCTAACCATCAGGATTTCCTTTTCCTTGCTCAGTTATTTCAGATATTAATTGTAGGCTAGGAAGCAACAAGGGAAATATACTAAAACTTCATTGAATTTTCTGGTAGCTCCTGGAGCATTTTGCTCTCTGGACTAGGTAGGTTATTTGGCCAATTCAAAAAGTTGCTTTTTGAGCATAATAAGGAAATTATTCCTGCACCTAATTTGATATTCAGCTGTAGTAGTTTTTCTTAATGTATCACTTATATAAATATTTTTTATTTGAATATACCGTCCCTATTGTCTAAAGCTATAAAAACTTTGTGGGTGAAAATTATCACAGTATACTCTGTTATTCTGATGACAAAACAGCTTGCAAACAGAAGTGAGGTAGCTGAGTACTGTTACCTTTACGAAGCATTTTTAAAGCAAGGAAAAAAGCCATAGTTCTTGAAAATGTACTGCACAGACTATTAGTGATGTCTATTGCAGTTTATGTCAACAAACTTAGGACACAGGCTTGCAATCATTACAAAATCTTTTGCTTTACTCCCTGGGTGTTACAGCAGCTAAACCAGGACAGGGAGGGAAATAATTGGGATAGAAAGTGAAGTATTAGAAATCATTTCTTGTTGAATCAAAGAGAGACAAAAACTCTTTTATGACTGATTTACATTTCATTTCTTGCTTTTCTTGGATTTATACAAATAAATAAATACATATATATATCTGGAAGAGCCTGTATGTTCCCTGCCTGGGGGCAGGCTTAACTACTCTACCAGCTCTCAGTCATGGTCACAGGACAGAGGTTTCCACGCTGTCGTGTTTCAATCCATACTGAAAACCAACCCATGCACCAATCTACAAGTTCATCTTATAGAGCAGCTATAAGATCTCGTTTGAACCTTTTGGAGCAGATCTGTAACCTATATGCATGGGATTCGCAATGTTCAGTTACACATTTGATTAATTAAAGTGGGTTACTCTCTGTTGGTGAAAGAGACAACCTTCAGACATGCTTATTCTTCTATTTATGCCATTGTCATTTAACTAGTGAATTGATTCTAAAGAGTACATGGCCCCCCTCTCCTCCCTTAGCAAACAGGTCATGGCAGTAGTTGCCCACTTGAAAATGGTTTGCTTTTAAGCAATGCAAACTCCTCTTCTGCTTATGTGGGCAATGTCTTGTAAGTGTTTTGAAAGTGAGAGTGATAGAGTGTGTATACAAGCAGGAGCTATCGTAAACAGACTGAATTGACTCAAATACTGCACAAGGTTGTTTTTGTTCTCTAACTGGTTAGTCCTAAAGATTAAATGGGACTGCATATACAGAATACAAAGCACATACTTTCTGCTTTTATTTTCTGTTGAAAACAGAAAGCAACTTTCATAGCCTTTGTGGGACGGATGCATTCTATAGCTGGATTTGAACAAGAGAATAGCCTAAAATACCGTGTTCTGTTTTGCAAAACATGTCTTAACATTCTTTTAACCAAGAATTTTTTTAAAAGTACAAGTTAGGAGTGATGTAAGGAAATAGGTTTTCTGCTGCATCTAGCAATCTCATATGTTCTGACGTAAGCTTTATGTGATGTTATTTCGATACATGAAAATATCTGAAAAAGAAGTTGCATTTTTCTACAAAATAGATATTCCACACCCTCAACTGTCAGAGACGTAAAGTTGGCTTCTAGAAGCAAAAGTTAGAAAGGTAGTTGCTGACAACACCACAGTCATTAACAGGAACATAGACTTGGTGCCACCAGATCATGCTAAGTGTTTCCAGTTCATGGAGGAGAGATATATGTTTTCGCATTAATAACCAGTTATATTATGTTGCGAGGTGAGGAGTAGAATGTGTAGTTCAGTGATGACACAGATTTTTTCTTTTGGTTTTTTTTTCTTCCTCTTGAGTTTTTTCAGGTTATTTGAGGGTAGCAGTGATCTGAGGCATTATTGTCATGTAGTGGTATTTTCACATGGCTAGACAGTTCTCTAAGTTGAAAGTTTTGCATATGAAACAATGTTACTTTTGTGTCCATATAGTGGTTCAATTTAGATCACCATGGTAATACCAAGATTTCACATCTCTTAATTGTTAAAAGAAAAATGCGTTGGAGAGGTTGGCTATGCCTTACAGACATTGTGGGTGTATCCAGTACTGTGGATCTCGTATATATTTTAAATTTGCATACACAGTGCAATTGTTCTACCATTTTAAACATAAAAGGCTGTCAGCAGCTGGAGTTTGTGAAAATGCACAGTGCAAGGGAAATGGTCTTGGAAATGAATAAATCAAATTTCAAAGATTTTAATTAATAAGCATATTTCTCAGGATTTCCAAACAATGGATAAATACTTGAATAGTCATTTTCTCCCCTAGGGCTTTTTGGTACATTTATTAAAAAAGTAACAAAACCAGCAAATAAAAAAAAAAAAAAAAAGTTGTAGGGCATTTACTTGGAGACTAAAGGCTTTAAAGTCAGCACTTGGAGCACATTTGAAAAATGTGGTTTGACATGATGAACTTTTGGGTGTAGGCCATGCATGCAAAAGGCTGTCCTTTTACAGATGTTGGGAGACTCTGTCCCCACTGTTTACCACAGTCTCCAGCAGTAATGTTTAATAAAGTTTCTTACCTCCTACTTGAAAGATCAGGAGAAGATAGACACTCTGCTGAATTGTATAGACCCAAAAATGTATTCAGGGCAACTTACTTCCCATTGATGTCAGTAGTATATAAAACATATATTTTATCTATATGTACAGATCTTATACATGTAGTATCTGAATTTTCTCTATATACAATACATCCTTTTGCTTATTTGGGGCTAGGTAGACGTACTGCCTTCTTACTTTTAAATGAATATAAACATCTTTAATTTTTTTTTTTCAAAGTGAAGGAATTTCAGAGTAAGCTACACTGCTTTGCCTTTTCTGTGGATCTAGAGCACACACACAGATAGCCACTGCAGTTCAGCTGACAGGCAGTAACTTGTTAAATTACCATAACTTGAGGGTATGTCTGAGCCCTTAATTCTTGTCAAAATAAGGCTGATACCACTGAGTTGGGCCATTTAACGTAAAGGTAATGGACAAACAGTTTTTGTAATAGGCACTCCTTTCCCCTATTGACCAGGAATACCCGTATTCCACGAATTAACAACATTTTAACTTTTTCAATCCTTGTTGTAACAGATGGCGCTCTGTCCAATGTTACCATGTTACCGCTTTCCTAAGTGCAGTTTGGATTAGCTTTGTTATTTTGAGTGAGCTCTCTTTAGGATAGCATTGACTTGATGTGTTAAGAAAGAAACCCAAACATAATATTCCACATTTTATTCTCCTCAACTTTCTTGTATCTATGGAAGAAACATAAAATGTTGCAAGTTCTGTTTTCACATGGTTGATCTACCACAAAAGGCTTTTAGGTTTGCTGATTCCAGTGGTGACTGTAATTAATCATGGTTCTGGAAAAAAAAAAATCTGAGAAAATAAACATGAAATAAAGGAAGGATTTTTACATTTTGCCCTGTCTCTTGTTGTTTGGCATAATAGGCCGAAAATTCAACTATTCTGTTTATTGGCTGAAGTTTTAGTGGTACAGCTGGGATTCATATGTTCTGTATTTGCTGCTATTTAGCCATCTTGGATTAACAGAAGCTTGACTTGCTTTTAAGGACCACACCTTTGCATATACTGCCATTACAGTGTAATATGGGTTAATTAAGGCAAGAAGGTGTATTTAGGCTTACTGCTCAAAATTATGCAGGAGATTGTTTGATATTCTGAGTAATTCTTCCTCAGCACTAGCAGATTTTCAGAATATGTTGGAACTAAGACTTAGAAAAATAAATCAATTTCTTAAAAAAAAGGATAATATGCATATGCTTTCCAGAATCAGAAAATAGTGTGCACCTCCTCCCTCCTTTCTGAATGTATCACATCCAGTTCACAAAGTGTTTAATTGCATATTTAAATTTAATCATATAATCATCTAATAGAAGTAAGTACAAGTTTAAATTTAAAATGCAATTCCTTGCTTTACTGAAGTGGGACCATTAAGTCTGTGAAAAGAAAGAGTTTATGAAAATGCATACATGTCTGAGTAACACTGAAAGCAGAGTTCAGCAATGCCCAACGGGCCACTTCCACAATAGCAATAATTCTGAAATGTTGGTCTCTGCAGGGAAGATCACTATCATTATAATTAGAGCTAGACTACAATGGACTGCTCACAGTAGCTATTCCAAAAAGTTCTTTGAAGGTGAAGATGAGTGGTAGGCATTCTCAGGAACAGAAAATTGCTTTCTCAGG
The DNA here is from genome assembly GCA_013397565.1 of Ptilonorhynchus violaceus. Lineage (NCBI taxonomy): Eukaryota > Metazoa > Chordata > Aves > Passeriformes > Ptilonorhynchidae > Ptilonorhynchus > Ptilonorhynchus violaceus. The sequence continues at coordinate 1,982,827 of VZRJ01009411.1, read as the reverse complement.
TGAAAAAAATCAACCTAATAAAACAAATCTTAAATAGCTTGATGGCTAAAATAAATTTTAAATTTTACAATCCCTATTTAAAATAAAATCACCGTATTTCCAGTTTGGATATTGCTGATGAGCATTAAAGAAATACATAATTTATATTTTCCCAGAATACGTAATATGTAATCATACTTGAAAATAAATATATTTTGTGAGTAAATGAAGAGAGACAAAAATATAGCAGCTTTACCTCCTGTTCTCTATTTCTGTTTTTGCTTTCAAAATTGGCAATTCTTTTTTCTGCAAATTATGAAGGCCTAATTACTAAGAACTGTTTAGTGCTCTTATGTACATTGATAGAAATAGGTATATTGATATGAAAAATATTCAAAGATGTTCTGATCAGTTTTTTTATTGTCTTGTTTTTAAATACTTGTCCAGGCCTTCTTTAACCTTCTAAAGACTTGATCATGCAGTTGACTGAAAACCTGATATCAAAGCATAGTCTGATCTTCACACCAAAGCAAGCCCACACTGCTGCACAGACAGGGTTTTATATGGATTTCCTGCTTCTCACAGTTATCCTGGAACTTTGCATACCATGCAGAAATTTCTGTGGTCTGCTAAAACTATAAATGTAAAACTACAGCTGCAGGAATGCTAGAAACTGAGTGAAAAGTTTTGTCTGTGGAAGATTGAGGTGCTCCTGCCAAGAGCATTCAAGTTATGACAAAAAGATTATGACACTTGTTGCTTTTTCTTTAAAGTTAACAGTGAAGATTTGAAAAAGAGGTCATAGAACTTAACTCTGTGAGTAAGAGTAGTTATAGAAGAACATAAGGAGACGGATAGGTAATAATTATGTAAAAGTACCTATGCCAGTTGTCAGTCAATCTCACAGTTATTAAAGTGTGTCCTGGTGTTCAGCAGGAACCTCCTGTGTTTTGGTTTGTGCCCATTGCCTCTGGTCCACTGAAAAGAGACTGGCTCTGTCCTCTCTGCACACACCCTTCAAGGATTTATACAAACTGATGGGATTTCCCTGAGCCTTCTCCAGCCTGAGCCATCCCAGCTCTCTCAAACTTTGATCATAGGAGAGAGAATATCCAGTTCCTTAGCCATTTTTGTGGCCCTCTGTTGTACTTTCTCCAGTTGCTCCACACTCCCCAATTTGGCAAGTTAAAAGGATATAAAAAAGATCTGCTATAAATTTGCTCTTCAGATTTTTGATATGACAGTGGAACATAATAGCACAAATAGCAAATGGAAATATTCAAGCAGATGTAAATGCAGTAACACTTGTTTCTCTTCATTTTGAAATCAGGAAATCAGTAACTAAACATTCTTTCTTCTGTATAATGGCCATGACCTGATCTCTCCACTTTTTTGTATTACCCCTTTTACTAGCAACTACATGATACTGTAAGCCACAGAAACTGTTTTTATTTAATACCTTTGATGAGTTCTTTCTTTAAATTTCTGGATTCTTTATTTCACAGGAGGTAGTGTTTTCTTTGGCATTAAGTGGTCTAAAGACTTAGAATTAAGTTGATTTTTCAAAATGCCTAGGTTTTGTCAATCTAGGCATTATAACAAAGCAATGTGGTATCACAAACCCTTTGGTGCCCATGTTTGATCTGTGTGGAGGAAATACCGTAATTATTGCAGACAATTATTCCTGAGTAATACAATTCCATTGATTGCACTGAGCTAGGAAGTTCTCTCCTGCTATTATGAAATTGCAGTTACAATATTGAACAATTGTATTTATGTACAATTTGATTAGAGGTTTTAATATACTCTAGCAGACCTTTATCTCACAATTTAAACTTATGACTGCATGGACCATTTCTTAGGATATTATAGTCTCTAGATTTTAACCAAATATCTTCTGGGGTATATAGGCACATAATAAATAAAAACTTATTTTTGTAAGTTAGTAAAATGTGGTTTGTGGTTTCTTAAAAGTCTGCTGTCAGAGAAGTACTCTATGTTTTATTCCTTTTTCTCATTGAATTTATGTGGACTTCAAAGTAGATGATGAGCTATTAAAATTTCATAAGTTGCTTAAAATAAATTTAATTTTAAAATACTGTTCATAATTTAAGATAGTTTCAGTAGTTGTACGTAAAGTTTTGATCCTTTTAAAATATTTTTCACTTCCACCCAAAGGTAACAATGTTTGTCAAAGCTAGCAACATTGCTTAAGTCTTTATTAGTAAGGGTATAAAGTCAATCTACTGAATGTTGACTAGAGGTATTATCTAGTATTAAAAAAAAAAAAATTACAGAAGAAATGAAAGTTAGCAGAGTTGAAATTCTAGGTTTGATCCTAGAAATGACCATGGTGTCATGACATATGCAACCAGGCAGAATGATAACTTTGACAGCATTTGAACTTCTGTGAGTGTCTCAGTTGCCAGAAAGTTTCCTTATTAAGGGAAGTTCATGTATTTGTGACTCCCTCTAGTGGATTGCTCTCTCAACTCTGCACTAGGAAATGTTCTCCATATTAAATTCATGGGACGTTAAACATTCAGACGTCTTTGTTTTCATGGTGAGGATCTGATTCCATTCTCGTGGACAGTCTGAATGTGTCTGCATGCATCTCCACTCATTATCACACATTTTGCAATATATATTTTTAAATTTTTGTTTTCATAATGGAGTTGCTGATAATCGTATCTGTTTATATGAGCAACTAATGTTAATCCATGAGCACATAGAACATTCTCTTTTTTTCTGTGCTACAAACTTCTTCTATTTACCAGAGTTTTATTTCATTGAAACATTTGCAGTTTGCCTTAATTATTATTTAATTCTATTTCAGGTACCACCAAGGTAAATCTTGTGAAGATCCCTTCAACTGCTTCCAGTCCTCGAGACACTGCTCTGGCAGCTGTTATATGCAGTGCTCTTGCAACAGTGCTCCTAGCTCTGCTCATCCTTTGTGTTATCTATTGCAAGAGACAGTTTATGGAGAAGAAACCAAGCTGTGAGTTTCCAATTATTGCTGTTGCTTTGTAATATTTATAGAGTGGTATTAGTTTGGCAGACCTCTCTGTAGGTAAATAAATGAAATGTCTACATCATTCAAGCAAGTTTAGCATTGAGATAGTCAATGTCGCAGAGCCTTATACTCGATCCAAGTTTGCCAGCTCAATGTGGACATTCCAGCTTTTACTGAGAAAATGCTGTGTAAAGGCCCAGAAACAGTCCAGTTGCATCAACTCCATGCCATACTCTGCTAGATGCTGCACAGATGTAATTGGACCATTCATGATCCAAGATGGACATTATAAAGTTGCAATGTCAATATGGAAATACCAGTTTGAAAGATCTATGCATAAAATGCTATTGTGAAACACAGGTTAGGTGATCAAGATAATGAATGTGGCCAGTGTAGAGGAGAGATTTGTCCTTAACAGTTTTGGTTTTATGGGCATATTCAAGATTAATTAAATGCCTAAGTCAGTTAGATTTGTAATTTTTTTTTAATCCATAACAGCTCATCAATGTAATTTGTTTATAATAAACATTTTTCTGCCTCTTAATTTAAATTAAGAAAGAAAAAAGTAAAACGCACTCTTGTCCCCATTTATAATTTTATAAAACTTTTATTAAAATATGTTTATAGAATCTAACGAACCCTGGATGCCAAACAAGAAAAATATCTAGGATGAATTAATGTTATCGTTGCTTTCAGCACAAGCAGAAATAAAAAGGTTGAGAGAGGCATTGTAAGAATTGTTTCTAACCTAGAATTTGCTTTACAATATAAGTTTTGAGAAATTCTGATGTTGTTAATTCGAACTTCAGTTAGTGAAGTGTGGTAACTCGTTTGCCTTGGCATACCATTATAGAGATTAAAGGAAGTCTGCTGTTAATATAAAGCTCTTTAAGATAATGTAAACAAAATCCCAGTGGCTGAAAGCTGACTCTGGAAAATTTCAGATGAGAATCACTGAGAATCATTAAACACTGAAAAAATGTAACAGTGAATAAGATATACTCTCAAATCATCAAAATAAGAGCAGATGTCTTCCTAGAAGAGGCTGTAGTTGAACCAGCTGTTCTAGGGTTTCTTACAAAATCTGTGGTTTACATTATATGAAGCCACATGATCACTGTGGATCTTTCAATTGGAAAATGTATGGACATACTTTATAGCATGACATTTAAACACTCTATGAAGATAGAAGACTCTGAGCAGGAAAAAGGGTAATACTTACTAATATAGATTTTTATTTACTTTGTTCAAAGGGTCTCTGAGATCACAAGATATTCACTACAATGGCTCTGAATTATCATGTTTTGATAGACCACGGCTAAATGAATATGACCACAGAACATGTTGCCAGTGCCAAAGAAGCACATCACAGACATGTGGTATGTTAGGTCTACTGAAAGGTGACTTTATTTTGTCTAACACTTGAGTTGTGACATTTAACATCAACTGCAGAGCTAAGTGTCAAACTATCCTTTGTCCTAGGCTAATTTGTTAATAAGCAGACAGGATTTTTAAGTAGCTATTTGGTGGTTTTTCGTTTTTTTCTGTTTTCATTTCAATGACTTCACTTTAAAAAAAAATCTTTAAATGTCAATGTAATTTCTTTTTGATAAAAAGAGCACTGCATCTGGCTTTGAGACTTAAATTAGTATGAAGGATTTACCAGACAGTATCTAAGAATGTGATATGAAGGACATTAACAATCTGGACAGTTCAAATCATTGCCATTTTGTGAAGTCGTATCAGAACAGATGCAGTTATGACACTGAGAAATACATAACACAAGAGCACAGGCTTAAATACCATCCTGATAGGTTAACTCAAAATGCTTCCACTTACATGTATTCAACTGAGAAGCAAATGAATTTAAAAAGTAGCTATTCCTGACTGGCATCTGTATTACTCCTGGAGGAAGGACTTGGCTTTTATAAGTTATTCAGTTTTAAAGGAATAAAGAACCTGTTTTTTGCAGTGAGAAATCTCTTTCCTCAATGCATGTGTTATAATATAACTGGCAAACTAATACTCAAGTTTGAAGCAGAACAGTGACTAAATTTATACAGAGCTTTAACAGTTTTAACATTATTAAATTAATTTTCATTCCTTAGGACCAGTTCACTTGATCCCCTCACTGTGCTGTGATGAAACCTGTAGCATGGAGCACAGCAGCCACAGTTGTGCTTTCCACTCACAGACCACGCTTAATGAAAGGTAACTTAGTTTTACAAATGTGTATTAAACATTAAATATTGTTTTATGCAGTCAAATTAATATTTATACAGATACAAGGGCTGTTTGAAGTGAAATGAGGGATTTTGATGAACTGTAGCCATATCATTCTGTGTTGTGCAAGGACAGCTTTGTGGTGAAAAAATTGATTTTAAGTATTTCTTAGTAAATGCTGACTTGATACATGGGCTTCTCTGAAGAAGTGACTTCTCTCACAAGCAGACAGTCTTCCTTTTACTGTTGCACCTTTTTTTTAGGAACTCTTTAGGACTGCAAGATTTGAAATATCTTATTTCTGAATTTCTAGCAGAAATAACCTTTATTTTCTCCTGATCAGCTGAATATAAGTGTAGTAGCAGAGTAGTTATTTTTACGGCAGTGCCATGAGCTAAATATATAAAATTTATGGTGTCCTTCAGAGTTTCCTGGTTACAGATTTTAACACAGGATGTATTTATTTCTTTTAGCTAGAATAATTTTCCGTATAAGGTTTAAATCAGTCTTCAGCTGTTTTGTTCTTATGGCCACATGTAACTAAAAATGTACAGGCAGCTTCTTCATAAGTATTGTTTATGCAAGGTGACTTAGTGACCTAAGTACAAATATCTAAATTCTCTACAACAACTTGTTTAAATACCGACAAGCTTGAGTCATCCTTGTATACCACCGAGGCTGACAAATTGAGAGTTGTGCACTTTTTGAGGAATCTTTTGGTTAAGGCTTTAAAAATAACTGTAATATCCATGCTATGTGGACATCAAAGATCCTGTGGTTCCTTCCAGTAGAAATGGAGTTTGTGCCAATTTCCTTTGCCAGAATAATGTATTTCCTTCAATTGTGGTGCGATGTCCTGACTTTTGGCCTCATCTCTGAAAATGCTTTGTGTGTATATCAAAGCTATTAAAACATCATGTTTTGGAAATGAGTAAGGCTTAAAATCTGTTATAGGCATGTTAATGTGGGATGAGTTTTGTCACACAAATTATTACTGCATATCAGACTTAATACAGCCTTTACATTTTTATAAATCTGCAGACAGTTTTTGGAAATAAAACATATTGGTGTAACTTTCTGTGTTTGGTAATACTTATTTTGGTGTATATATAGTGAAAAACACTACTGGACTTTCAACAGAGTTTGGCACATGTCAGTATTATCATGCACTTTAAATACACTTGAGTTAGATAATACTGAGTTTTCATTTCTACTTTCTTCTATTTTCCATAAAATAAAAATAATGAGTGCCCTTCTTTAATACTGTGTCCTTTCCACATGAAAGAAAATAGGAGAAGAACTTTACTTTTCATATTTTGAAGGCTAGATAGAACAAACTGAAAAATCTAAAGTGAATGCATTTTCAAGTTTAAAGCAAACACAAAGTTTCAAGCAGTCTTGTTGCCTATTCCCTTTTCCCAATCTGAACCCATTTTACTTCTTTTACTTCTATTAGATATTGTCTAATCTGGGTTTGGGGAAAAAAAAAAAAGAATAACCAAAAAACCCCTAGTATTGAAGATTTCAGAGTCTGCCCGACCATGTTTGTTGGTGCACTTCAAGACTCTTACATCTTGTCTTAATACCTCTCTCTCCATGCATTGAGAAAAGATAAATTCCTTCTTCTTTGCAACAGTGTTTGTATCTGAACACTACTATAGTATTTTTTGTCATGTTTCTGATTGTAAACAACCCCAGCTATAGTTCATGCTTTCTGGAACCTGGATTCACTGTCTGAATGGCTCTAGGCCTTTAGTAGTGTTCAGCAGAGCTTTTGTAATTTCCGGACAAGGAACAAACGGTATTCCTTCTCAAAAGAATTTGTTTGTACAGGATGTCTCTAGAGCATTAATATAACCCCGTTAAACCTTCTTGAAATACTTATAATTACTAATGACAATAATTACAATACTGATAATATTTTCTGGAATGCTTTGTAAACCATATGTCTTTTATCCTTCTGCAGAGCTTCTGATTCTGTTGGAGAAATGATTCCTGCTTTCCTTGGTTCTCTTTCACACTCTACCTATGGAGACATTCCAGATGCTTGGCCTCTTATGCAAAACTCAGCTTGTTGTGACAGTATTTCTATCTGTGAATCATATTCAGAACAGGCTGGAGGATCTGCAAAATCCTGCATCTCTGAGACTGAAAATGCAGCCACTGTTGAATTGGATAATAACCAAGAACTAAGTGAAGCACTTGTTTCAGCTAAGTCTCTTGATGGAAATGTTGCAAAGTCCTTTGAAACCTCCGAACATAGAACATGCATAGAAGTTTCATCACTTCAGAACTCGGTGACTGCTGAAACCCAGCCAAAGACAAAGTGTAATGGAACAACAAATGACTCTACAGACTGATAAAGAGGTAAAAAACATAACTACAAAGGAGTGAGAATGAGTGCTCCAGGCATGTAGAGCTAGATAAAAATAGAATTGTAAGAAGTTGTAGGGTTATATTTCTCCACAGTTTACACCTAGCTATTGCTGAAATAAATTAAACCTCTACAAGAGATCCAGTAGTTTCACATTTTTAAATCATTAACTAAATTTGAAAGGTGTAATTACACAGACTGAAGTGTTGAAATAATATTAACCAGAACACAGGGGTAAGTCTGTACACCAGTCAGCTTTTATCAAGGAATTTTTTCATTAAATTTCAGGAGAAAAATTCAGTTGAATAGCCTTATGACCAAACTGTTATGTGAGGCTAGTCTTTGTTTATGAGGGAGAACTCAGGAATTGTCTTTGCTTATTATAAACAAGCATAAAAGATGTACAAGTATTCATCTAAAAATATTTACAAAGTGTTTCTGTGGAGTTACTACAGTAGTAGTAGAAACAGAATCTCAAATGCCTTTTAATGCCACTTATATTCCCATGTCCTCAGACAAAACATAAATTTGTCCATAAAATGCAGTTTACTCTATAAGAGCTCAGAGAAAATGCAGGTCTGAGGTCAAAATGAGAAGAGGTGATAAACAATTGTCTCTACTATGTGACAGTGGAACCATCACAAGAAGTCACTCTGCTACTGCTTCATCATTATATCTTTTTGAATATTAGCTGTGCTCCATATTTTTAAAATTGAATTGTCTACTATTGGAAGTAACCTGGAGCATCAAGTAACTAATCTGTGAAATGATCCCAAATTATGGCAGTTGTGCTGGTAACAAGTGGTGTTGTTACTCCAGGGTTATGCAGGCTATGGCTGGAAAGCTGGAACAGTCTCCTGTGCATGAACTCAGAGGCAGGAACACAAGCAGTTGCCACTAATATTAATAATGCACCAAACTTAATTAAGAAAATTATGCTATCTGTAATTACGAAAATTTTGGGCCATCTGCAGAAATAAAACTGCATTCCTTTGATCCTCTTCCATTTGGTTTGCATGCCATTTTCGTATTGTTCCTAAATATGAAATAGAAAGTAATTAGTATTTAGCAAAAAATATGCATGTTCTGAAAATATGTAAGTGCAATAGTTTCTTTGTAAATCCAGCCTTAATTGTTTAGGTGACACTGTCAAGAGGAGGAAAGGGAGGGGAACAGACTTTTAAGTCAAGAATTGTTTTGCCATTAACTTCCATGGAGCTTGTCACCCTGAAAATCTGCTGCTGTCACTGAAAACATCAACCTTAGCTAGGTGGCACATATTTCTCTCAATGTATATTTACAGTATGAAGTTTTGCAGTAACAATGCTGGGCACTACCTGCCCATGGTCAGATAGCAACTGTCAGAGTTTAATTTGGTATATGCCCAGTATCCTTAGGTGACAGTTGTATTCCCTAGGTGTCTGTAGGTAGGAACAGGGACATGGCTACGACTGCAGATCTCAACACTGCTACTTCCCAGCTCGCTTGATGTTTTAAGGGACTGTATTTCCATATTAACAAGATGTAAAAAATCAGAAGTTTGTGGGTATTTTCCCACTAAACCATGTATCAACTTCAGAGGTATGTGATATTATTTAAGAGTTTTCTAAATGAAAGGAACCATGGAATTTCAAATTGTGAATACAAAAATTAGCTTTTATTTCACCATACTTGTTATGGTATATGAATTGTAAATTTTCTTATTGATTCCTATGTGCATGGAGACATCTTTTCTAGCATCTCAAAATCCTGTATCTTTGATAGTTTTGTACTATCCTGTAGTACTACTGAGATTTGTGTATAATTTTGACACATCAAGGTCTTTGGGATGGTTAAGTTTTTCTTCATTTTTTTGAACCTTACTGATTCATTTTGTACAATTTCTTCACATTTGGACTCTACGATGCATCATTATTTGTGCATTCTTGGTGCAGAAATTTAAGTAGCATTCAAAGAACAGGACCAGGACTAGGCTTACCTGAGATGTGTTTTCAGGCTGAACACTGGCCAGCTGTACAACTCCAAGAAAATTATTTCATCTCAGTCTATGCCATTCTTTTCCATTTATCCTTAATCTTTCATGTCTTTTCGAAATATTTTGAGGGAAGGATGGTCTGTGTAGTGCTGTGGATGCATTAAAGTCTTGCATAGGTCAATACTTTATTACTATATTTCAATAGAAATAATAACATAAAATCAGAATATAGCATATTTTTATATATATACATGCAAGTATAAGCTTTTTAATGTGGGTTTTAATACAGGTTTAATCTTCAGGTTTAGGTGAATTTTTACAGCAAGCAGTAAGTATTACCTCTACTCTTGTAGTGTTTAGTCAAATACAGAAGTACATAGAGGTTTCTTATGAATTTATGTAACCACTCTTCTATCACTTTGTTTTAAGGATTGAAGCTGTTCCTCTCAGCACTAAAGCTGAATGCTTCCCTTACGCTCCCCTGCTGATTCTCATCATAGTCTGGTCTTCAGTGTTGCATGGTTTCCAAACCAGCTGGAAAATAATGGCATCATTTCACACCTTCCAAGCAGCTGTATCTGAGCTGTAACAGCTGCAAAGTGAAACTTCAAGGAGCATCCTATGAGGACCCTGAAAGTGGATTTATGACCTTTTGCATCTCTTTTTCTATTCCCTCAGATTCTCAAAATGTCTAGTGGAGTGAGCTTAATAGTATATGTAAATACAGCAAGAAATATAAATACTTCAGTGTGTTTAGGGGGCCTCTTAAATGTGGCTACAGGTGTCAAAAGATGTGGGACAAGACAGTGCCAGTTATTCTGCCTGCAGATTTTTGCATGCATTAGGATTTTTTTTTTCTGCTGGTTCTAATTTTAGATAATTTTCCTGCTATTGAAGGACCTAAAAAATGAACATTTCTATTTATGCAAGGATCACCTATTAATAAATTGAAGCTTTTATTATACATTACATTATAGCCAATAAGCTAGTTTGGGGAGTTAAAGAATTAGCATGTTACAGTATGTATGGTTGAAGTCCCCTCCATCCAATTATTACATTTTTGTGAGGTGGCATTGTTCTGTTAAATGTAGCAGGAGATTAGCTTTGAATTAGATTTAGTTTAATGAAGGTCAGACTTATAGATAGGGATGTTCTGTTTAATTAGTAGTCTCAGTATTGGAATACAGCACTTCTTGTTACAGCGTGTAATTTTTGGATGTTGAAATAATTGTAATCAGCTGTCAAATCAAAATGTCAGACTACAGCAGGTGTGCCATGAAAGTATTTATACAGTGAGACTGTTACTAAGATTTTTTTTAATGCATTATTTTTAAGGGTCAAGCTTCATGATGATCTCATTCATTCATTTAGGAGTTCTTTTCATTCATGACACTCTGTCCTTCTCACTGTACTACTGTGTCAACTCAAATTCTCCACACAAAATATAAAAAGCAGTTTGCTTTATCACATCCCTTGATACCATTTTTTGCAGCCATTTTTATCCCTAATATAATTTTTGGTTCTGTGGATAATCCCAGTAACCTCTACTGACTCATTACATTCAACAGGCTCACACTTGTCAGTGATGAACTCTAGCAATTATTCCTTAAAGTACCCAATGTGCCTCGACAAAAGCAAAGCAATCAGCAAAACAGATGCAAATTTGCAATAAATATTACTCATCTTTCCACACATGGTTTGTGTGGCAATGGAAATGTTGAGACAGTATTCATAATCCATTATGGAAAAAGACTTCTGCTTTGAAGCACACAGTAGAAGGTTGGACCTGCACAAGAATAGCTAAAGCCAGTACAGACAGCCATGGCAGGGAGCTGCTCCAGCTCTTCACCAATGAGATTATTCATTTGTGCAAAAGCCATGAGTAACAGTTCCCAAATTCAAACCAAAGTGAAGAAGTTACCGAAGTGATTTTTTTTGTTGTTGTTTGGTTTGGGTTTTTAAGTAGTAGATACCACCTTTTGGTCACTGATGGAATAATGTGCAGTTTTACAGTACCATTACTCAGCTAAATACTTTCAAGTATATCTTTAAATATGAGTAGTTTTGAATAATTTCTTTGTATACTTTCATACATTTAAGAAGTTACAAAACATTATTTTTCACTACATGTGCATGAAGAGATGTGTGCTTCTTTGTATATACTTTGTAAATATAAAAAAAAATCCAACGTGCATTTCAGTATATGGCAAACTATTTTAAGAACATAGGGAGATTCAGCTTTTCACTAGTAACAGTTCTTTTAAAAGCTATGTTCAAAAGTTTTGCCAGCATCTGCCACAGTAAGTATGTTTTCTCATTTAAACTTTGTATAATGGTTTTTGTCCAGCAACCCTAGCAAAAAATACTCATTTTTTTAAATGAGTGACAGATAGCTTGAGAGCAAATTGGGAGGAAAAAATTGAGTGGTTTTTAAATATATCTGTATATTATGTATATACTTTTTTCCTTAATTTAACCAAATTGGTCTTTTGTATATTGCCTGTGGCAAGCAATGTTGTACGTGCCAATAGAAAACATACACCGTCACTGCATTTAGACTGCTCACATATCACGTCTAGGGACTTACGGTTTTAAATCCTCCTTTAACAAATGTAAATTAAAATCTTGTATAAATTGTTTTGTAATACTTTTTCTACTTGTGAATAAAACGTTCCATGAACCAGTCTTGGTTTGTTGACCTCAAATTAATAATGGCATTCTATAGAAATACAGGCATCGATTATCTTAATTTTTTTAGAATTCCATAATGGTGTACTTGTATTAAGGTTGTGGTAGAATTTGGTACATCTTTGTCTTGAGATGTTGGCTGTTTAGCAGTAACATCATTCTTCAAGCTGGAGGACCCTGAAGAAGCAGTAAGTTTACATCAGTGCTTAAAATCAAAGTGCTTCCAAACAGTTTCAACATTCTGCTTCTCAAGAAAGGGGAAAAAAAAAAAAGCTGGTAAGCACCACAGATTGCTGTCTTTACAATGTCTTGGAAAAGAGAACCTGGTGCTCCACCCGAGGAGGCTGTTTCAGACAAAACAGATAAGTAAATAAAGAGAGTAGCTATGGTTTTGAAACAGGATTGGAGTCATGCCCCCAATTTAAATGATTAAGAAAGGAATGGCATGGTCTGACTGATAAGAGTAGAAGACTGAGAAGAAAGAGTGATTTGATAATTGCCTACAATTGCCTGACTCCTTATGGCAAAGTCATAAGCAGTGTGACTGTAAACTGAATCCAGATAAGGGTGGCCGATAACATAAAGCCAGGGTGGTTGTGCTGGAGTGTGGTAGCACAATTGGTTTTAGAGGGGAAAGTTTGGGGCGAACTTGAAAGCTGCTCTGTCCCTGTCACGAGTTTAGTCAAGTCAAATTTCACATTGGTTCTTCTTCGTGTATTGTTGTTATTTCTGCAGTCTTTTAAGGACATAATTCAGGGCTGGGATCACCTTCCCAAAATAGCAAGGACTCCTTATACCCTGTGTCCATGTGCTGCACTCCTGAGTAGTCTTCTACTTGTTTTCTGCTGTGACTGTCAAAAATGGCAGCAGTTCACATGCCCAGCCCACCTGATCATCCTTCTAGTTCACTTGGACGTGCACAGGTCTGCACAGCAGCACGTGGCATGTTTGGGAGGTCACTTGGTGCCAATACAGGGAGCTCCATGACTCAGCACTGCCAGGATTGCAATGGAGTGCCCCTGACAAAAGTAAAAAAGAAATCAAGAAATAAACAGGAATTGAAAAGCAGATATTTTTTCTGCTTTATCTGGAAACAAAGTACAACTCAGAACACATGACGTATATGACCACAAAATTTGCAGGTATTTGCTCATATCTGTCACTTTGTAAATGTCATTAGGCTGCAATTTTACAGCCAAGCATTCTAAAATGTCTACAAAAAACCCCACCCACGCCCCGATCCTTTCCATGCTTGCATTGCTATTCAGTACAACAGTATTTCCGGCCTTTTCTACAAGGTGTAGACCAAGCTCTTAATCCAATGCTCCTCATCCTACCAGGAGTTTGAGATCACATGGCTTTTCCCTTTGTTGTGGGCTCTTTGAGGGCTTTTGGTTTGCATTCCTGTGAAGTCCCTCCAAGCAACAACCTTCCCGCATTAAATTAATCCTCTCGCTGTCTTTGGTGATGGAGGTTTAGATCGCTACCTGCAGCACATTCCAGCACAGACACTGCTGCTTTGTTTTGCCCTTTTAAAACAGGGGAATTGAAGGAGTGTGCAGTGTTTTATCAGGCACGGAGCAAGCTGAGGCTGGGCACTGCAGAGCACAGCCACACAATGCACACTTTGTGCTGGCAGGGTGCAATTTAATCCATATTTAGTTTTGGCATGAGTGATGGCAAAACCCACTTGCTCTTCATATTGCACGAGCCACTTCGATTATGTCCGATAAGGGAGTGCTTTCAATAGGATAAAAATAATAGTGGGTGGATTTGCTGGGGAGCCTGCTGGTTTCCACAACAGCAGTGAATGATGGGATTAGAGGAAATGTTTTCTATTAGCGTACTGATGGAGAGGGTGGCAGATTGAGGGCACACTGAGGCTTCTACACAGCACCACAGCTTCAACAGCAGGGTCAGCTGAGTAAGATTGAGGGGGTTTTCCCATCATTTGGTTTTCTAAATCCTTATCACAGTTGGATTATTTTCTTTTTCTTTTTTTGGTTGACCTGACAAAGGGAGATTTGGCTTGTTCAAAAGGTTACAAATGACATTTTTCTAAAGCATTGGTGGAAAAGCAGACAAAAAGAGAAGGCAGCTTTTAGAAAGTGCTTCCCCTGAGCCTCAGTCTTTGTGGAGTTTTCCATTTCTTCTGCCCAGGTCTCAGTGTCAGTTTGTGGATGGACAATTCACATGCTATTTAGTATGCAAAAATTCCCCAAACTATAGCAGCTAATATACCAAAATCTAGTTGTAACCAACAGTTTAAGGGAAAGCACTGATTTACAGCTTGGAAAAAAATGAAACCACTGGAATTCAAGAGATAATTTTGATTTGCCCCAGATCTGTATCAGGCAGTTCATTGGAACATAACAATAAACACATACAAATACAGAATGCATATGTGTGCATGAAGATATATTCTACAGTGGAATAAAATAATAAACTGGTCACCTTGCACATGAACTGAGGCAGGGCGTTGTCCAGGTCAGTTAGTAATTTTATTCCTATGTCGTTAAACTTGAGGCATTTACAGAACACTGTGGACCAATTCAGGGGAGACCTGTACACTATACAACCATTTATTCTGCATGAGGCAGAGATTACAAAATTAACTGAGAACTTTAAAAAAAAGAAGAAGCGAAAGGTTCTGTTTCCGTTTTTTAAATGCCTTTCAGCCCAGGAATCCAAGTGCCCTAGACACACATAGGTCAATATGGGAGCCTTAGGGAAAAAAAAAGTTACTATAAAGACCTAGAGCGGGTCTGCTCTGGCTCCCTTCCAGAGTACCATGCTGGAATATTCATGGAGTGAATGTAGTCTCTCCGCCAGGGGCAGCAGCACCGGCCAGAGACCCTGCCTGGCCCCAACAGAGGAGCCGAGAGTGCTTGGCTGCTCTAAGGCTCTTCAGCTGCTGGGGGTCTCCAGGATGTTTGTGATGGGGATGTCCTGTGCCTGCACGTGCATGGGCTTCCACACAGTGGGTGTTCAACACAACATTGAACAAAGCAGGAGCAGCAGAGGTTATTCGTTATGAAAATAAAAATAATGAGAAAAGGATATCTAGCTCTCAGTGCACCAAAAAGGAAGAGCAAAATGGGCCATTATATTGCAAAACATATTTTAAAAGCCAAAGTAAAGCTCTAGCCTTGCAGCCATCTTACTTCTCTAACTTCATGTTCACTTAAACACACATAAACTCTGCACAGGTCCAAAGCAAAATGAGGCAGATCTGGAATCAGCAGAGTAGCAGAGTTGACCGCACCAATTCTGTCCATACACTGCAAATGTGCTTTCTTGGATATTTATGCTGATTCCTGCAACCTGTGGTATCTGAGTTTAACTTGAAGAAATTCAGCAGCAAGTATCAGTTTGGCCATTTGTTGTCTCTCTGTTGCAAGAGAAGAGAGAAAGTTTTTGACCAACCTGGTGCCATTTTCCAGCATTAGTTGTGTTCCTAATCATAGTTTCAGCTTTATTAAACTTTATCCCTAAGGATGTTCAACAATTAAAGTTAAGGGTACACTGCACCTGTGCAAGACTGAGAATCTCCTTCTGACTGACACCTAAACAGACCCATAATATTCCAGCAAATAACACTTGTATTTTGTCATAATTCATCACGCTTTTTTGAGATTTTGAGACTACATAGAGACAAAAATCCTTGATCAAAAAAGTTTATACACCATGACAAAATGCAGTGAAAACTCACATAAGGAAGTTTCCTCCAGGAAGATTTGTGCAGCTACTCTACTCTCCACGTTAAACCCTCAGTCTACTGAAATCCTCAATTTAAATTGTATTTTTAAATATACTTTAAACTTTGGAGGATTTGTTGGCTACTCAAGGAGGACTAATCAATTTTTTATGGGCAAGAACTACCTCCAAGTTATCTTCATACGCTGTTTTTTAACTAGCAGAACAGATGGACTCAGGCAGAAGAAACTCTAAATCCTTTAGATGATAAAATGCCTATTATATTGATGGGTTAAAAGAAGCAAGCCCTGTGCGTTCAGCCCTCTCATTGGTACCATGAGAGAGGCTGTGGGATGTGGAGGGAAGAGCTCAAGAATGACATAAATTATATCTCCTGTGGCTTTCAACAACAAGTAGACGGTGTTGGAGTTTACTCAAGGTATTGGCAAGTGCTGTAGTAGAGATTCCTGAAAAATATCTGACTTGCAGATGATGTTTCCTAATACACAGAATGTCACTGAGGAGGTCTTGTTGCATTTACAGCCCAGATGCTTTCTTTTCCTAGAGAAGAAATCCTTTTATTGCCTTTCTGCAGTGAGAGGACTCTGGGCAGTGAGGGAAGCAGCAACAGCTGCAGGAGCCAGGGAGAACAGGGTGCAGCACTGCAGCACTCACGGCAGCCTCTCACAGCTGATTTCCCTCTGCAAGACCCCCAGATGTGCAGAGATTAGCTGTAAAATGCCTGGAAGCCTAAAAATCCCCAAAGATGCAATATTGCACCATCTGCACATGTATCAGTGTTGTAACTGCAGTAGCTGAGAGAGGTAAGTAAAAAGAAATTAATATCATCTGTTAGCTGAGGGGGTGAACCAAAAATAACTAGAAGTTTTGGACTCAAGGCCTCCTTGGATCTGCTTTCTAATGTTTGCTTTTCATGTAGTTAAAGTTCTACAGCTGCTGCAGCTCCTCTGAGGATACTCCTGCAGTTCTTACCTGATCTTAGGGAGCAGAAGTTGTCTTTCACACTGGCCTTGTTACACTCAGTGCTGCAAGAGCTGCAGGGTTTAAATGCCTGACAATCTCTCTGCTTTTCCCAATTACCTCAGTTTTTGGACAAAAGAAAAGAAGACTGTATTTGGATTTTGCTTAACTTGTATTACATTTTCTCATGGAAAAGAAAGGCAGATACTCTAATGCCACCCAGAAGATGGCCCTGGAATCAGCTGCAGATTCATGCTGTTACCACTGCTCTGTCCCCTGGCCCAGTAACCAGGCCAGAAAAAAAAAGAAAAGCCACCTCTTTGACCAGATCAACCCCAGCCCACACTAGCAACACATTCTTTAGAAGTCTGCTATTGAACCACTGGCTATGGGTAGTTCAAACAAAACAAAGCAAAGAGGGGGGGGGAAAAAAGAGACAAGAGAAAAAAAACTGCATAAAAATTGTCCTGGAGAATCATTCAGCAAAATTCCCATTTGTGTATTAAAAGCCTAGCTAAATAACCTTGGGCTGCATGAGAAAACAAGTAGGAAAGAAAACTCTTCTAATCTTTAGAATTGCCCTGCCCACAAGCATACCAAGCATTTTATCTTCTTAGTCTTCATAAAAAATGCATTTTGTGAAGAAGACATGCTGCATTTACCCCATATTCTCGACACAGGAGGATTTGTCCTCCCCATCCCCTGCCCAGTGTCAGAAATAGTAACACACAACACTCACACTGAAGACTCTTCCCACTCAGGAAAGGAATGTCTTTATCTCTTATCCCCTCTCCTCCTGTTTTATGGCTCTTTCCTACCTGTCTGCACTATTTATCACTGCTGCAATTTTCAGGTATTCGTCTGCCTTCTTTCCTCCAGGCCCATGTTTCCCGTTCTCCTCAGCTGCCTGGTCTGATTCCCCATCGCCACTGGGAAACAGAACTGGGAGGTTAGTTCCAAGAACTTGGAAGATGTAACACAAGCACCAGGTAAGGCTTGCTTTTAGAAAGGCAGAGAGCTCACTTTAAAAGCCAATCTACCCAGGACTTTATTTGGTTGGATTCCCGTCTGTGGACAGCTGCTTCTAAAAAGGAAGATAATGGTTAAGTGCTCAAAATGGTGATTTTTAAGTGCATGCCCTGATTAGGATTTTTCTGCAAGAACCCTCCATGAAAACTAGGGACAGGGAACTGGTCACAGCAGCAAGACAGAGCTATCCATTACAGTATGTAAAAATTGCTGATAACAGGGATTACCCTCAGGTGCTGCAAAAAAATTATCTATAGAAAAGATTACAGGCAGGACAGTTGGGAAGTCTGATAGTTTAAACTGACTGGAAACATAAAGCTGCCCTCTTTTTTGGCCTGGAACAGTCACTTCCTCTTCCCTCAGATAATCTTACCACAAAATACTATAGCAAAATAAATAATCCTTCATATCAGATCTACTTTGCACACCTGGTATTCGACTCAATTTCCTAAATGGGTGAGTCAAAGCAGGTTGGGCTGACCTGTCAGCTGAGACACAGCAGGGCCATTTCCCTCTTGTGCTCTTAGGCTCATGGAAAACAACATCAACAGGGCAAAGGAATTACTGCAGAAAGGATGACACAGTTAAATTAGTCTCCTGTTTAGAACTGCTAATTATAAATCAAACTAAATCACATCCAAGTTATTTGCTTATATTTGGTTCAACAGAACTTATTTTAACTTCAAAAACTTAAGAACAGCAACATGGAAAATATGGAACAAAAACTCCAATCTAATTTGGGCCGAAACAGGCAAGAATCCCCAAGGGCCCTGGGAGGGGATGTCTGAGCAGCAGAACACCCACCCACTCGCTCCCTGCAGGCTCACTGGCAGCACCCCACTCCCACCTCAGACCCTCACCAGCTACTGCTGGTGAACAGATCAGATGTAAATGACAGAATTATATGTTTTTATATTACGGTGTTACAATCTTTGCATTTCTATATGGAAGAAGACTACAGGGCCCTAAAATGGGGGCTTCCAAGAGCCCCTTCAGCTGCTAATCAGAGCTGTGCTCTGGCTGATGTGGTCCCTCTGCAGCTCCTCACCTGCCTCCAGGGAAGGCAGAAGCGATGCCGTGACTGTGGCTCACAGCAGCTCCTCTGTCTGTCCCCGCAGCAGGAGCAATTACAGCGTTACAGTGACATCTGCCCCTCCTTTTGCTTTTGCAAAGTGTTTTGTTGGTGTTTGCTCTAAGTCTTCCAGTGGGTGAATGGCTTTTATACAGGAAACATGCACTACATTGCAGTGTCCTGCTGTGCTGTGACGAGGCCACAGAGGAGCATTTGCACTTGGTCTGTTTGGCTCTGGCTCTTTATTAGGTGAAGGAGTGGGAAACTGCAAACTAGTGTCAACGAGCAAGCCTTTTCCTCAGCACTGCTCATGGACCTCCAGCAGCTGAAGAATGTACTCCTGTCTGCAATTAATTCACTGGTTTGTGGTATATGGAAACCCAGATTCAGAACCATTTGAAAATATTGCCACTACCATGTGCAAGCTCCTCCAGTGCTGTTCCGGATGGGGATTTTTTTGTAAGAGCTTTTTGCTGGGGGACCCCAGCTGAGGACCCATCATCTCTGCAACACCCACAAAGTGGGCATCAAATGCACCTCCTGGCTGAGATGGCTCTGGACAGAGTCCCAAGTTCAAGCCAGGCTAAAGAAGTCCCTGCTGGTACACTGCCCAGTGGAAAAGTTGAAGAGTGCACCAGGAAGAGACCCAAGAGCAGAAGATGATGTGTGAAGCTGTGACTGGCCTTGTAAAGCCCAAATTCAGAGGCAATGAGTAAAGGATGGGCAAAGCTGGATGTAAAAGAGAGAGCAAATCTGGATGTAAAAATTGGTGTAACATGAACGATTTTAAAGTTAAGGAGCCCAGAATGATGTGTAAATCACATGATCCCAGCCTCACCGCTGAATTTGGTGCAACACCTGGAAGGCTAATTGGCCATCTGTTTGCTTTCAGCACAGCTACAGAACAAGCTTTGTAACACCCTGCTGCAACAAGCAGCACCTGAACTGCCCAGGCTGGAGCAAGGGCAGATCACAACCTAGTTCTGGCTTTTGTGACTGGGAAGGCCCTGGCAGGGTTTAGCTGCTGCTTTCCACCATCACAGAACCGATCCCTCTTATTCCACACAGCTCTCTGGCATTTGTTCACAGGCTGAATCAGCCCACTGAGAGTGGCACCATGGCTCAGCCCAGCAGCTTCAGGCACCCTGAGGCAACTTGTGGCAGGAGATGGGGCTCTGGGTGCTGGGATAGACCCCCAAAGGCCACAGTGAGGCAGAAAAGCAGTACTGGGGAGGGGGCTTAGTCCCTGGACACCAGTGTGTCATACCAATGCTCCTCTTACGTTTTAATTAAGGAAATGAAAAAAAAAAAAATCTGTCTCAGGCAGATCTGGACAAGGAGAGGGGACTCCAGACAGTGCAGAGAGCTGGTGTGGCCAGTTGCCCAACTCAGTGCAGCACTGAGGAGTGGAAGCCATGGGAAGGTGAAACATCCATCAGCAAAGCCAAAGAGGAAGAAAAGACAAGATGCAATGCAGGATGTACATAACAGATCCTAGAAAAGAGTAAAATTTGTATCATACCATCTAGGAACATATGAAAACAGTGACAGCAGGCTCTCTCTGTATAAATGCTTCTGAATGCAGTTTTTAAGTAAGTATGACTCAGGTATGCAGGTGATTTACATGTTTCCAGTCAAAAGATCTCAACATTTTCTTGGTGGGCCTCAGCAAGGTTTAATGCCCTCTTTAGAGCTTTTAGAATTCCTTTTTGAATGAACGCAGCTGTGCCGTACACATTTCCATACAAACCAACTCGTAAGAACACACTTCCCAATCCCTGAGTTCAGAAAGGCAGCTGAGGGAGTGGCTGCCTGCAGCATCTTCACCAGGACCACTATGGCTCCCTCGGGACCAGCTTGCTGTAATGGACCTTTAATTACCCACTCCTTTGCTGATCCCACCTCCCTGATCTGAGCCCAGAGCTCAGACCTGTAACTATAATTTAAATGCTGTAAACTTCCAGCCAAGCCAGCCAACAACTATTGTCACTTCAGCATCCCTCTTCTGGGAGACAGAAAAGAGGCAAACTAGACTCAAACTAACAGGAAAAGCCATGGAAGGTGTAAACACTCGTGGGACATTGACACTATGGCTGTGCTGCTGAGCAGCAAGAGCAGGCCCAGTTTCTTCCGCGCAGGAGCTGAGCCAACCCCCAGGTACAGGCCTCTCATATAGAAAATCCACCAATTATCAACAACTTCATCCTCTCACTGTCACCAGTGCCCAGTTTCTTACAGAAATCTTCCAGTCTCTGCAAGAGGGATGGCAATTCAGCAGCCCCACTGATGATGACCCTGAAAGCGGAGTGAGATGTGGAGGCTGCTTCCAAACACCTCGGCGCTCCTGAAGAGTGAGAAAATACCAGCGTGACTGGCACGGGCCCTGCCAAGAGATGTTACAAACCCCACATGACCTCTGGGCATATTAACACCTACTCTTTTCCAAACAGTGGTCGTGCTGAATCCAGTGCTTCCTTCCACTGCGAGCTGGTTTATTCACATTTGAATTGCTTAGAGATTCACGCACGGACAGTCCTTTGTTGGCTGCCCCTGCAGCTGGAACCGTGTCTCGATTTCACTGGCAGGCACCAGCAGCCTCTTGGCAGCGCACTGGCCTCCAGCCCTTGGACCAGCAATGTAGGTCTGCAGCAAAATGGTGCCTTCCTGGGGACTCAGGAAGGAGAGACTTGGATCAGCCACCTCATTTCATCGTCTGAATATGTTGCCACTGTAGAAATACTCCCCATGAGGGGAGAGTTGGGGAAGAAGAAAAAAATACAGACTATAGCCAGCAAGGCACAGGTGCCAGACCAGCTGACAAGACACTTCTGACAGACCAAGGGAAAGGCATGGAAAATGGGACAGCTCAAAGGAAGAAACTGAATGTCAAATTAGCTATTTCCCTGTACTCAGCCAGCCTACATCAGTTTTTCATGCATATTTCAAACTATCAGAAACTAAAGAAATAAGAAATAAAAGCTGATTTTCTCGGAAAACAGAGATTACTAAACTGAACAAACTATTAAAACCACTTTATCTTGGGAATTTGGTTTAAACATCGGATTAAATCAAAGAGAGCTAATTTGATTAAGTAGAACAAGTTATCTAAATCCCTGTTTAGGGAAAACACTGCCAGCAATTCAGCACTGTTTTGCAAAAGACCTTCGATGTTAAATAGTTCCAGCGAGGGCAATACCTGCAGATACATGCCACTTCTCCACGCACGAGGGACACGTTTGTTGGGCAGGCGTCAGGGCAAGACGACAAATTAAACTGACAGAAAATAAGAAGAAAATTTGCCACAATGGTGAGGAATCAGATCTGATGAGAACTTACCTTGTCACCGTCAGCTGAGTTGGGTTATGGCTCTAATGGCACTGCCTCTTTCCTGCAGCATGCAATGGCACCTCCAGTTCTTGGGGAACTCCTTTCTTGACCTCCTTGCGACAGTACAGGCAGCAAACGCTACTTGCGCAAATATTGAGGGACAGTGAACTGTCATTTCAACTCTCATTTGTAATGAGTGGGATTTACTTTGGCTAGCATGAATCATTTTGATAACACATGTAATTAGTTTTATGGAAGTTTTAGTATGTTATAAAAGTTGCTCTATCACTTGTGTTCCCCCAGGGCTCTCTTATAAAATGATTTTGTTAGAAGTGTATTCTTCTTGGAAATGAATTGCAGGCAACTGAGCACATCTGTATGTCAAGAGAAGCATTGTAAGCCAAGACATTCAAGGCAATTTTGATGCCTTTTTCATTTCTAAAATCCATGTGAAGAAATGCAGTCATTTGTGGGCTCCAGCACTATCAGCTGCCCAAAGCTGAAGACACCTCCTTCCTCGCAGGCTGTTGCTCCACCACCTCCACACAGCTCCTGGCTGCCCACAGCAGATGCTGCAACTCAGCTCCCAGGAGCTGGGATGCTGTCAAATGACCTTGGGGGAAACACTCAACAGGTATAAATAACATAGGTCTTTAATAACTTCATTTGAGGTACGGAAATTTATGCTGGATGAGGATTTGTCTCTGTGCAGAAAGCTGCAAGGGGGTTAACTGATTCTGCCTTCATAAGGAAGAAAAGTGAGGTCGGTAGGAGCATGCACTATGTGAAACCAGAAAGCCCTTCTGATTTTACACACATTTTTTCTCTCTTATACATTTTGAACACTGAAAAGGCCAGGCTACAACTGAGCCTTGTGGCTACTTCTGAAGAGCGCCATTAATAAACAGACTATTTTTAACAACTGCCCTGCTAATCTGCTGTGAATATGCCAGAGGAGCTTGGTGAGGTTAAGGACTGCTGCAAACAGCAGCCGAACACTGGCTTCTGGCCGTGTTCAAGGGACAAGTCAATACCCAAACACCTACCTGATAAATTACTATTATTTATGAGGTGGAGCTCCTGTAGCCTGTAACCCAAAGAGGCTCATCCACCCCAACTTGGCCCACCTTGGCAATGCTTCACCTTTTCAGTGGATCACATTCAGGGCATTTCCCCAAGGCCCAGCTTTCCCGCAGCACAGGGAAGTTGCATGAGAAATGCTGTTCCAGCATGACACAAACTTCAGGCTGAATGGGCCCCAGCAGAGCACACACCAGCAGCAGCAGCTGTGGACAGGGTGGGAAGAACCTGCCATGCTGCCCTTTTGCTTTTCCTCTGACACGAACACAACCCCTAGGTCAGAGTCACAGCCCAAATCATCCCTTGCCTCCTCTTACCCCCTTGGGTCATGTCCCACTGCAGCTGTAAGAGCAGGCAGAGAGGAGGGCATTTGGAGGTGTCTAAGGAGTGAAGTGAGAGGGCTGTTAGGAGTCAGACGCACAATGGCCAAAAGGCACTTCATAACACTCAGGATGTCCTGAAGATTAATTAAGAGCATCTTCTACAACTATTTTAATATTGTACTACATGATGCTGTCAATGATGCACGAACTCAGTCATGTATGACAGGCACTAAAAGTAAACAATGGTGCCACTTGACAATTGAAAAATTGTAATGTCAAAACCAAAAAAAGTAAGTTTAGTACTTTGAGGTGTTCTGAATTCAAACCAGAACTCCTGACGCTTTTATTCCAGCCGTCTGTGGTCTCTCTCTACTTACTGCAGCAATAAAAGACACATGCAAGAGCTGGTTCATCCCCATGCTTAGACTGGTAAGATATATCCCATCAGTTTCTTCTCATCAAGATGTTTCTTCTCATCAAGAGTGAAGGCAGCCAGAATGGCAAGTTTTAGCCACCTACAAGTTGCCTTAGAAGCTACAGGCTCATTGGCAACTGCTGGCAAGAGGCGTCCCTCTCCCTTTCCTCTGTGCTTTTAAACCTACACGGCAACAGAGCCCCGACCAGTCATCCTGTCAGATCTGTATCACCACTTTGTTTCTGGTTTAAGTCGTTTGTCCCTAAGAGATTTTTTGGATACTTCCTCCAAACGAGAAGCTGTAAAGATTTCCTGCACCCGTGCAGCTCCGTGTGCCAGCTGTTGAGGAGCAGCCGCAGCAGACTTGAAAGTAAACAAATCTCAGCCCGGGAAGATCAGAAGGGCCGACAGACAGTCCTACCAGGACTGATTTATACTTCCTTATCTTTCATCTCCTTCCCTCTCCTTCCCGAGCACACTAGCTGTTCTCCCACGGTCCTTCTCCCAGGGAAATCCGTGTGCTTGCTTTCTGCTATCCTGCATCTTCAATTCTCAAGTTTTTTAAATCTTCTAATTTTAATGTAATGCTCCACTTTTGGTGTACTGCAAACCTGCTGGGGTAAAGTGCCAACTTGAACTTGTTCCCAACCCCACACAAATAAATCCCTGGCTCTGGGAACAGAAAATATCCAATACTTTGCCCAGAAGCAATCTGGAATAGCAGACGCACAATGCCTCCCACTTCACAGCAAGCAGAGGAGGTGCTTTGGCTGACACTGCTCTTCCAGCTCTCCACGGAAGAGGAGAAGCCGCCAGCAGGACAGTTACCCAGCGAGCACAGACTTGCTACCCTCATGGAAAAACCTCTCTCCAAAGATATTCTCCTCACTCACAGCTTGTAAGAACAGAAAAGATGGCTCTGCTCTGGTGTAACTAAGACTACAGGGCTTCTCCGAATTCATCTGAATTAGGGCATATTTTTCAGAAAACAGTCCAGTTTTGATCTACATTTCTAATGCTGATCAATCAAACACAGCACCACTTCACATTTGTTGTCCCTGTTGTCAAAATATAAACTAGAAATTAGGTGCAACTTTGTCTGATTTCAGATACCAGATCTTGTTAAAGATTTGTTTTCAGACCAATGCTCAATCTTTCAAACTTGTGCTTCTGTATCATGGTTATTTTAATCTTCTAATAAACTAAGATGCACATTTTCTGAGCCATCAATATTGCTGTTACAATCATCTATTGTCTTCATTTCCATCTTGGTGTCATCTATACTACTAAGCTCTTTGATGTATATTCATCTTTTATTCTTGCACACTGATTTAAGTCTGACTTGCTGTAGAAGCAGCTATTTAACATCTGCAGAAAAGATTTTATCAACATATGATATGAAATCTTCCATCTGGTGTTCCACTGAAGACAAAAGAGAAATATTTTTGAACACCTCTGCCTTTTCTGTTACTGACAGTGCTGTAATTTCCATTTTAGACTTACTGTTGTAGAAATAAAACCCTTTTTTACTCTGCCGAGATTTTTAACTCAGAGGATATATTGCTTCTGTATCAACCCATTATTATGCCTGGTTTCTAATCTATATTCAATTCTTCTTTGCTTGATTTCCCTTCTCTTCCCTGCCTTTCTAACTGCTGCCTTTTGCTCCTGTTATCTTTTTTGGTGTTTAGAGAACTCCATGCAGCAGCAGCTGCATTTATGTCACCAGCAAGTAATTATTACACAATATTTCAGTCTATCTTAAGTGAATCAGAAAAATAATCACACCAAACATTAAAGAAAAAAAAAAAGGCAAGTTCACACCTCAGACTTCCAAATGTAATCCACCTGTGCTTTTCTGATGTGTGGTAATTATGTGTTATTATTTCAGGATTGCATAAGGGTATAATTTCTTCTGAAGATGTTCACTACTTATTTTCCATAGCAGCTAAAATCCAAAACATTGTAAAATTTCAGATTAAAAGCATGATGCTGAGTTACAGTATTATAAACCCAACTTTTGGACAGCTGGTTCAGCAGCCCCAATGGGAAAGGGTGGAATGCTGGAAAAGGATTACAGTGGTTTTTACATTTATGAAGAGTTATACTGCTGGTCATAAGAGAGGTCTCACGTTACTGAGAGTACACATATTTGCTGGAAAATAAAAGTCTCTCGAAAAGCTAAAAAAAAAAAGAAAGGAAAAAGCATCAGACATTTGAACAGCTGGAAGCATTTTTAGAAACTATCAAAAAAAGAGAAAAAAATTAGAATAATATTTCCCTTTCTGTAGTAAGGATCATAGTGGTGGTATAATATGTTCTCTAGAGGCTTCATCATGTCTACTGTTCAATCCTCAAAGGTTATTTCATAAAAAAAAAGTCACTGGAGTCAACCGAGTTTCTTCATAAAAAACCATGAAGTTGTTGTTCTGAATTGTATTTATTTTTCTACCAGCTCCCATCTTTGTCAGACATCCCAAGAGTTATAAATCTGAGCAATAAGCTGCAATCCACCATGCTCTGGCAAAAGGCAAGCTTTTCTTCCTTTCTGTGTTTATATCTGATTTCATATTTGGAAGATAATGTTTGATACCACTCTGATAAAACCTTGAAAAGACTGTTGTTTGCAGAAGGATCAAATGAGATGGTGAATTAAGGAAGTAATAGCAGCCATGGGCATAAAACAATGTGACTACTACACAGAGTTTGATGAGATATCTAAACACTAAAGCCAACATCACTTGAATTTCTTTCAAACTAAAATGTAGGGACAATCTCTTAATTTTAACTGCTCTG
Source organism: Ptilonorhynchus violaceus (assembly GCA_013397565.1). Classification (NCBI taxonomy): domain Eukaryota; kingdom Metazoa; phylum Chordata; class Aves; order Passeriformes; family Ptilonorhynchidae; genus Ptilonorhynchus; species Ptilonorhynchus violaceus. The sequence continues at coordinate 1,955,853 of VZRJ01009411.1, read as the reverse complement.
CTTATTCCGCCAATTATGATGTTTTATTTTCTTTACTGTAGAGCTCCCAGGGCCGTGTCAGCACTAGGACTTCCGTTTGCTAAGTTCTTTTTGTCACAATGAATCTTTCAACGTGTGCCAACTCCAGATAAACATAACTGTTAGTTTGTTCCAGTACAAAAACCAGGCGACAAACAACACAAGGCTCCCTTAGCAACACCCTTGAATTCCCTTTGAAACATACTTCCATTAAATATCCCACTATGGGTTGTTAAATTTACATCCATCAGCTATTGTATACTTTACAGACCTTCCCATCTTCACAACGTGTTTTTACTCACACCTAAACTGACACTTGATTTTTTGTGGGTTTTTTTAATGACTTAACTTACAAAAATACCCTTCTAGTTTGTTAAGCAAAACCATTCATTCTTTCCTCTTAGGGACCAACTGCAGATACACAATGCAGTCAGTCAGCCATACAAGTCAGGAGCCTTGCTGGGGTACATGTCTGAAAATGTGCCCACTATTATTTGATCAAAACATCTAAAAATGCCTAAACGCAGTTCTAACAGAATGACAGTGCTATTCATACAAGACAACTTCCACCTTGCAAAAACAGGCAGTGAAAAAAATAGGGTAAAATATCAAACAATACCCTATTGCACAGATTCTGCTAAAAAGGGACGAAATCATCCAATCAGCTCTCACTCTTATTTATCCCTTCCCAAACACCCACTTTTTCTGGCTGAGTTTTTTATCTTTATTCTCTACTTGCTTCCCTCCCAATTATTTACCCTCATTTGTCAGCCTTGGTTCTCTTCCTCTCTTGCTTCTTTCACTGCATTTCTGCTGAGCAGAACACTTACAATACCTTTTATAACAACCTTCAAGGACCTCTAAATGACAAGGCCATTCCTAGAGAAAAAATCATCACTTTTCTTCTTTTTTTTTCAAAACACACTCAAATACCATTTCGTAATTTACTTAAAGGGAAAAAGAAAACCCCACTGATAACATACCCTTTGTTCATCACCCACTATGTAATGTGCAACCTTAAACTGCTTCAGCCTATCCTAGAAAAAACATATTTCTTTTGAATTATTTTGTTTCCCCTTCAAAACCTGCTCTCCTGTACTTTAAACAGTTCCCCAAACTCATCCACTCATCATTAAAAGGAAACTCCATGTGAACAAACATGCAGGGACCAGATCACCTGTAGGGTACCTATTTTACTCCTTTGTCTGTCTTATGTGTTGCAACATCTCTTTCCTCCTCACCCGAAAATTTTCCATTACAGACTTGCATGACTACAGTTTTTCTTCTCCCATCTTTTTGTTCCCTTTGTTCCCTATCTTAAATACAGCTCCTGGTTTTTCACTTCATCTTTCTTTCCAATTTCCCCTTTGTTTCAAACACAATTTGCTTTTCCCCAGTGCAGAACTTCTACTAGAAATATGGTTAACCAAGGTTAAAGAAAATCCATGAACACGCGAGAAAGACCTGTGTGAACAGTTCTGGCCCACAACACTCAACAGGTAACTGCCAACACTGAATCTATACATGTACCAAAAGGCCATTATACCACTCCAGTCACCCTGAAGATGAGTTCAATTCCCATTTACTCAGATATTCCAACAAGATCAAATTTTTTAAGTACATGCTAGAGGATTTGTTCTCTCGAATTCCATGCTTAAGCTCCTATGCAATGGAAAACAGTCACCTTCATACATGAAACCAGGCGATCCAATGAAAGTATTTATTACTGCTCCACCAACATGAACGGTTGAACTCCTACCAGTGTTCACCAAAGAGCAAAACCAGTCACAACAATATTTTATCCACAATTATGAAGACATATGCAATTTTCCATAAAAGAATTCAGTTCTGTCAAACATTTTTATGAGTCCATGATAAACGTTTCGAAGTCATGGTCTAAGTCTGAAACAAGGGCATCCACAAAATCTTCAACTGAAGGGGATTTCTGAAGCATACCTACAAAAAAGCAAGACAACAGACTCCTCATAAGGATATTATGACCTTGACAGCTTTGTCAATAATAACACTTATTGCTCACTAACTTTTAATGTCACCATATGACAGAAACAACTACCAGGTTTCTTTGCCGAAAAATAAGTGTAATTACGGTGTATAGGGATTATTTAAATTCTTTAAGCTACCTGTTACACATTTTCACAGAATTGACAAGTTTCAAGATTGTTAACTGATTTTTATCATTACAATCTTGTTTAAGCAGGGAATTATACCTGTTTTAAAGCAATGTAACCACAGACTCAGTAATTTCCAAATGACTGGAATAAATTAGTGATTCAGTGGGTATATAAATCCTTATCTGCTAAGTCTCAGCTCTGACCAAGCCAGAAAAAAACTGTATTTTCTCAAAGTGTTACACACCTTAGAAGCATTTAATTTAGTATTTAAAGTACAGCTATATCTGAAATTGTTTACAAGGCATGAAACACAAACAAAAGCATTTTCAATATACTGCAGCTTTAGTTTTCTTTTTTTACAGTACCAGGACTTACCTTTTATTAAGAATTTTAATTACTGCATCTGTTAGCTATAGCATTTGGCTACAGGATAACAGACAGGAAAATTAGCATAATGAAGAATCATGCTCAAGTACTTTGTCAGGTAATTCTATAAACAGAGAAGCTAAAAATCTCACCCCTTCCTCTCCAGAATCCCAATTTTTAGAAAGCATGAATATATATCCTTTAAATCCTTTTCAGATGTTTCTTTGTACTTAACATTACATAAAGTTGGTCTTTCCACTATTATTAACATTTTCAAGATTATATATGGAAATTTACCACATAACTTGTACCAGAAAGAAAAAAAAACCAACAGTACAACTGCCAAATAATGTAAAATTTAATCTTTGTACTTCTTTGAAGTGATCTCTTCTTTCTGACAACTGCCAATGTAAATATAACCTTGTTCTACCCTTTCTGATCGGTGTACCTACTGAACATAAATTTATATTCTTTCACATCCTCAACAATATTTGCTTTTGGTGGAAATTATAATTGCATGCTGCTAAAAGAACATAATCTTTTACTCCAACACAATGACTCAAAACCCATCAGGAAACAGACCAACTCAAATCGGTGTGAGCAACCAAAAAGAATTTTCTTGCTAAGACCTTACAGAATTCCATTTCAATCTGATTTAAACACGTTACAAGTGTCAACACAAACTGCCATGGTCCAGTAGATTAATAGTAAGCAGTAAAAGGAAAACAAATCTCATGCTATATATAGGCTGACTGAAATGCTGTTAAATGAAGTTTGCATCAAGCTATTTTCAAAATGAAAGAGAACAGCATTACTATTTCCAAGTACTTGGTAAACTTGTCATCTACTCTAATGTTAGAAAAATCACTGTGGAATTACTTGTAGTTCAAAATGAAAAATGGCTTGCTATGTACTGGGCTGAGAAACAGATGTGTACAGATACCCAGCTACTAATCTGAGCTCCCCAGAGAGCCATGGCCTTTTGCAGACTCCCTCTCTCGGGTTCCTGGCGGGGGACATGCATATTTGCTCCCTAACAGCCTTGGAAAAATTCCAGTTAAACTCATATTTTCCTGCAGCTTTCACAGAAGTGGAGAGAGTGCCTTAAGAAGGTGACATGGCACCGTGGGATGGCAGCCCACTGGAATGTGCATGGTCATGCCTTTTTCACCAGATATCAATAAGGAGAGATAATTATAATGCTGCATAAATGGTACATAAAGATGGCCACAATAGACATAACCACCACTCCTCAAGCCCCACAATACTAAAATCCCCTTCCAATACTGACTTCATAAAAAACAGCCAGTCTGGATGATGTTTAGCCAGTTCTTTGACACACTAAAAATTATTCTGCCAATTATCAATACATTGCAAAAGAAGAAGAAGAGCTAACAGTATAATGATTAGGCAGAGGAGAAGAAACTGAAGATGGGATTATCTTCAAGTAGATCTTAATTTCCCCTCTTACATAAAAATGGCAAATTGTAACAAAAACATTCCAACCCTGGATAATACAAAATGAATAAAAGAAATATCATTAACTACAGTATACCTGGATGTATTTTAATACAGCTGAATATAGTCTTACCAAATCTCACTCAAAACTTGCTACAAATTGTATTTATTTAGACTCCACAAGGTTTGCTTTAAATATGTAGGAGATTTCAAAATCATTCTGGCAACAGTGATGTCAAATGACCTCCTACCCAGTAGTTTCAGCCTTTGATAACAAAAACAGATTTCTTGCATTAGTGGTCTGCTGCATTGCTATTTTCCCATCATTGACATCAAAAGCAGACACTAACAGACTTTGCTTTTGCAAGGAAGGGATGAAGAGTAACTGAGGTCATTGCTGAAGAACTCCTACTGCAGTGAAATGATGCTCTTATGAAATAAATAACTACAGATTTTAGAGTAGACAGCTCCAAAAGAAACAGACAATGATGGTTATTTCTGTGTTTTAACCTCTTATTCTACACTGATGTGTTAAAGAGTGGTCATGTCTCTCTTTAAACTCCATTAAAATATATCAAAGCAAGAACAGCTTTGATATATTATAAGTACTCAGCACTTCAGTCTAAATGATTTAGTAAGATGTCCACAAGGTCTGATGGTTGCAGTTTTCCAATTTAAGAGTGTATTTTAATACGTTCAGCCCAACTCTTATTTCAGCTCAGTCTCTCCCAAGCCTAAGGCAACTGCATAGCTTATCTTCTTTACTTTGAAGTTTCTTTCACATTACAGCACTGTGGTTAACCACACCCTTTTGAGAGATGGTTAGCTATAACCTACAATCACTGAAAATTGAGAGAAGAATAAAGCCTGTGGCAAAATTTGGCCTCTGCCCCTCTGGAACACTAATTATTTTGGGTCCATGTAGTTTGAGTTAACATATGTTGCCATTCACATCACCTTTAGGATTTCTGCATAGTTCTTACACTTTCAAGGAGACGTACAATCATTATCCAAAGATTTCTGCAGCCTCTTCAAATCGTAATTATTCCATGAAGTACAATCTGAGCCATGGGAAAACATTTTCGAACTGCATTGGAGCAAATGTGTGTTTTTACAGAGTCAGTTGGTTTGGTTACCATACAGGCACAGAGCTGAGCATGACTGCCTGCAATGTAATATGGCGTTAACAAAGCAAGAACACAACCTCACATGCATTTTGCACGAGGACTTCTTCAGAAACCCCAAGGGCAATGTGACTACATCAAGGCTGCAGGAGAAGTGCACTCCAGGATATGTTCCACGCTCTCAGTTCCCAAAACATCCAACCCAGTACTTTTCACACTGCAATTCACTTTCTGCCTATACACCTGGGTTTCTTTCCAGTCAGGGAGTGCCAAGGGAGAGAGGAAAGAATGGTGCACACCTGAATCTTGTTCAGACCTGCAACCACCACACAACTGGACCTGAAAGGGACACCTGGGTTACATAACTCTAAAGGAATTTGGAACCCTTAATGCCATGTAGTCCCGGGAGGACTACAGAGGAATGAAGTTCTTCTCAAAATGTATTTTCTCTCTAAGGAAAAATTTTTAAAAAAAGCACCTCTTAGACAAAGCATTGTTCACCCATTTTCAATTGCTCCTGCTCTCCATATTTGTGACTATTTCTATATTTCATTGACTATGAAAGGGGTAAGATAAAAGGGGTCACTTCAGAAAATGTTTCAGAAGTTTTCAAAAAACTTTTATGATTTCGGTTTTTTTAAAGGAGACAAATGCCAAGAGAATCAAATGCAAACAACAACAAAAAGTATACTGTGTTTCCTAATTAAAGACTAGTCCAAACAGAAACCTTGTCAGTAACTCCACCGGATGGCAGTTCAGATTCTTTATCTTTCCTAATCAGTACATCTATGGAATCATGTTGGAGAAAGATGAAAAGCTAGGGTCATATCCAAACACAAAAGAAAGACAATAGATAGTTTCTCAGAAGAAAATCGTAACAAAGAAACTGCATAAATGAAATGTGCTCGTGAAGTTACCCATTATCAAACAGTCAATGAACGTGGCTAACTTCACAATGAGATAAGGAAGCACTTCAAGGGTGAGGCTGCAGATGCATCCAAAAGTCAGACATGTACAAGCGCATATAAAAAAACACCTGAAATAACAATCTACAGAACTTTTTGAAATAGTGCACCAGTGAGCACAGAATCTGGACTGTTTCCCTGAAGAAGAGTAAAATCAACAAGCTTTAAAGTTTTGTGGAATCTGTCTTTAATCAGATATCTGTTTTGTTATTTGCTATGGGAGCACAGTTTTGCAACTGATGGAAACCAACAGGAGATGGAAATCAAGTATTCTTCAACATCTATAACGAAAAAAGAAAATAAAAGCAGCAAGAGGAATCAAAAGCTGATCGAACCTAGATAAATTTTGTTCTTACTTTTCTCCTTAAATTCTCAATTTTTGTAATAAATACAGAGCAATTAAGTATAAACGTAAGTTTTTTCATCAGATGTGTTCTATGATTTAGCTTCCAATAATCCCAAATCAGCAATCAAGTTATTGTCTTGTCAAAACACCTGAGTCACCCTGATTTCATTCTTCAGGGAGTCGTTCAAGCATGTTTGTTAAGTTTTGCACTGTGTATAAATAAACATCATGATATGCACAGGCAAGGAATCTGCTGATGAACTCTGGTTAATTTTATGATCTTGAGTATCTTTTAAGATTTCTGTATGAAAAACCACAGAATATAAAAGTGAAATTCAGAAGACAAAAGTGGCCAGGGAGATAAACTGAAGCAAGGAAGATGTATCCTTGATGAAAGAGGATCGAATGGGAACACTTAACAAAACTCAGCATAAACAAGCCCACAGGCCCTGATGGGATGTATCCATGAGTGCTAAGGAAGCCAGCAGATGGCATTGCAAGGTGACTCTCAGCAACCTATTAAAATTAGGAGGGGTACCAAAAGACTGGAAAAAACCAAAAGTCACTTCTGTCTTCAGGAAGAGCAAGCAGGAGAACCCAAGGAACTGAAGCTGGTCAGTCTCACCTCAGTCTCTAGGGAGGTGGTGGACCAGCTAATCCTGGAAACCATTTTCAGGCTCATGAAGAGCAAAAAAATCGTCAGGAACACTCACCATAAATTCACCAAGGGCAAGTCAGGCTTAACTATTTTGATAACCTTGCATGATTAAACAACTGGCCTGGCAGAAAAGGGGAGAGCAGTGGACTGCTCATCTACTTGGACTTCACTGAAGCCTTTGACACTCTCCCCCAGGATCCTCACAGAGAAGCTGTTATTGTATGGGCTGGATAAGCAGACAGGCACTGGATTGAGAACTGGCTGAATGGCAGGGTCTAGAGGGAGGTGACCAGTGCTACAACAACTGGTTGGAGGCCAGTGACCAGCAGGGTGCTCCAGGGGTCAATGCTGCGTCCAGTCCTGTTTAACATTATCATTAATGATCTGGATGATGGGGTTCTGCACCTGGGGAGGAATAAACCCAGGCACCAGTATATGCTGGGAGACACCCAGCAAGAAAGGAGTTTTGCAGACAAGGACCTGGGGGTCCTGGTGGACACCAAGTTAAGCATGAGTCAGCAAAGGACCCTTGCCACAAAGAAGGTGAACGGCATCCTGGGTGCATTGGGAAGAGCATGGCCAGCAGGCTGAGGGAGATGATCCTTCTGCTCTGCTGAGCACTGGTAAGGCCATGGCTGGAGTGCTGTGCCCAGTGCTGGGGTCCTTAGGACAAGAGAGACTTGGACATACTGGAGAGAATGCAACAAAGGCCCACTGAGATGACTGAGAGCCCGAAGTGTCTGTCTTATGAGGAAAGGCTGAGAGACCTGGGACTCTCCAGTCTGGAGATGAGCAGGTTCAATGGTATAAATACGGGAAGGGGGGGTACAAAGAGGACAGAGCCAGGCTTGTCTCAGTGGTGCCCAATGACAGGATCAGATACAAAGGGCATAAACTGAAATACAAGGGTTTTCTCTTAACATCAGGAAACACCTTTTTCCCACTGAGGATGAGCAAGCAGTGGCAAAGTTGTCTGGAGAGGCTGTGGAGTCTTGCTCCTTGGAGGTATTCAAAAACCATCTGGACATGGGTCTGGACACCCAGCTCTAGACGACTCTGTTTTAGCAGGGGGTTGGCCCAGATGAGCTGCAGAAGCCACTTCAAATCTCAGCTATTCTGTGATTCTGTGATTCTGTGAAAACATCTTGAAAACTTCTGCCATTTTTTGTAAATCACAGTACTACTCATGCAAATGCTGCCCCAGAGGAGTCACTGCTGTCTGGTTCTCCTATTACACATGAACAAACACACCAGCAGGTGCACCACAGTTACTGACCCTGACATGACACACAGTTCTGTTTAGTAGTTTATGGATTTAATGACTTAAAGAAAAAAATTAAAAACCAAACTATCTTTTACACAGATTGTTTTTTTGCCACAGCATAAAGATGCCATTATTCTACCATTAATGTCAAGTTCACTGCTCTGCAGTATGCACAACTATTCCTTTCACAAGCTTGCTCTCTTCTTCAAGCCCCAGGCTGCACAGCCATCACCTCTTCCTCATCCACCACTGGTCCTGACAAATCACCAATTAACTGTCTGCACTAAATTAACTGAGGACCAGAAACATGAGGACTATGAATATTGAAATGCCTAAAACATCTAAGCATTACAGGAGTTAAACTTGTTTGCGTGTTTTCACCGTACCTTGCCAAACTTTATACTTGAATTTCCTTTAAGCTTAAAATAAACTTGGAATTTCCTGGACTATGATACCACTTTTCCAGGTTAATTTCAGTAGCAAGTTTTATCTATAATAACTGATGCATACTCTCAATCCCACACTGATTTCACCATATTCCACTGTTTTCTATCACATGCAATGGGGAAAGCCAGTTTTACTTCCATAGATTTTCTGTAAGACCATCCAAGAGATGAATTTTGAAATTTCATTCAAATAGTATTTGATTCAAGGAAGCATACTGCCAGCAACTTCAATACAGCTTCTGGGACATTCCAGGAAAATTCCATGCTCAGTAAAGTTAAGAATATATCCCAGAAAGAGATCATAAGCCTATCTAGTGTTTAAAAACATTTCTTCTTTCTCCACCATATGACTTACAATATAAAAACTGGATATGCTTGTAAAGATGCACATTCCTGTCTGGCAACTACTTTATCGACAGTTTTGGTCTACCGTTTTTCAAGGTTACAAACACAATCTCTTCAAGAACAGTAAAGAGAAGTTTGGGAAGTCATATTGAATGAAAAGGAACCCTGTAGATCAGAAATATAAACAGACAACTCTAAAGAATATATAGTTGCTTAATATACCATGAGTATAAGGAGAGCAGAGGTCATGGCCTCAAATATAAACAGATGGGTCAAAGAACTGGAATGTTCTAGTTATGAAACTGTGCCAATCCCATGATGAAATACAGACACATTACCACTGTCATCCTCATGCGTAGGAAAAAAGTCCCACAAGTTCCAGTTTACTAAAGTGGAGTGAATGGAGGCCAGTGAATTCATATTCACCCTTAATATTAAGAATTTCAGAGAAAATTGAAAGATGTGTCATTAGATGAAGGACTTAGCAAGTGCTCATGTACAGTATTTTTGCTACGGGTATGAATGATTTTTAAAAGCTATTTTGCAGATACAATAGGCAAATATGGTAGTGAGATGAATAATGAACCGTGTTTCTTTATTAGTCTTCAGAGCTGCATTTCATGAGAATGTATACTCAAAGTACTGATACGACCAAAGTTATTTTGATGATGCTGAAATGATGTAGCCAAAACAAGTTCAATTTCTCTTATACAAAATAACTAGAGATATTATGAATTCCATGTATGGAAAAGATACTACTTTATTGTATTCAAAATGATGTCATCTATCTTCCTTCAAGTATGTGATACTCTTATTGTAAATTCTTTAGACAGTCTTGTAATAAAAACCTTTCCAACACTTCACCAAGGAGTTCTGCTGACCATGATACAAAGGTGGTACCAGTCCACTTAACTAATTTTCCTGTCATAAATCGAATGAAAATCATAATTAAACCAAAAAGACCACATTGGGAAACACAGTTAGGTTATTCTTTTGCAAGGGAATAAACCAGTTATAAATTATTTTCTACCTTGAACCATCAGTATGGGCTCCTTTCCACCGCCGTGTGCCAGCATCTCTCTACGATAGCGCTCTCCCATTGCCCTGGGGAAACACAGGTGTCAGAGCCATCTGCAAACACAACCTGTCCAGCTTCCACTCTTGCTTCTACAGAACTCACAGAGACCAAATGAAATTTTCCACCCTGAAACAATGACTGATTCCATGTTGACTCCTCAAATTCAAATTACATTTAAAATCACACTATGAGCAACTGAACAAGACAAATTTTATACACATGAGTGTGTGTTGGTGTTTACAGAAGTTAATTTGTGAACAACATTTCGGCCTGCACTGTGCCAAGGGGAAAAGTTGCTCTGTTACAATGTCCTGAACATTCACCACAGGTATTAGAATGCTTACAATTTGTGACCACACAATTTACTTTTTAATTTCACAAAGCAGAATGAGTAGGATAGCTATACTTAGCTTTGAAGTTGGTGACACAAAGCTTGTTTAATATCCACAGTTGCTTTGATTTCAATAGAAAATTACAAGCAATTAGGCATCTATGAATTTCAAACTCTCTAATTACATCTGAATAGGGATTTCAGTGCCTCCCAACTGACATACCTGTATTTTAAAACTTCAACACAAGTTTTTTTGCACCAATGAACATGTGCCAAAGTATATATACCCGTAGTTATTTCCTGCTTTGTAATCCTCTTAAAATCAAGAAAAACGCTAAAAACTAATTTGCATCAACAAAGCCCACCAACCTACGTGGCCCCACTTGCTTCCTGTTTTCCAGAAGCAACCAGCATTTCATTCTACTTAACATTTTCTCTGTTTTTACCTATCAAATGGGTTCTGAGCAAAACACTGTTTCCACACCATAGAGGCAACAGCCCTTGACATGAGGTAGGAGTAGTATTTGGCACCGTAGCCCACAAGATGACTGAATCGCAGCTGCCAGGCCTGTAAGAAGAAAAACACCCAAAACCCATGTTATCTTAAATTCTTTAAATTGTGCAATATTTTGTTACGTATGGCAGAAGAAATCTGATACTATAAATGACAAACAAAAAAGAAAAAAAGAAAAAAAAAAATAGCCACCAGAAAAAATTGCAGAATGAACAATCCTTTATTATAAGAAGCCTTTTTCCATCCAAATGCTGTATATCCAACACACTGATTATCATGATTGAAACTGTATATTAACAGGGTCAGAAGGGGAACAAATCAAGCAGTAAAATAAATTATTCATATTTGATAATAGCTGTGTTGTTCTACTGGGCTTGAACGAAGACCACAATTACCTTGTTACAAATAATACCATATTTTATAATTTCCCATGAGGATAAGTGCAGTGTCACACTTCAATTTATAACTTTTGTCAAAAACAAAATGGTAATAGGGACTTGCGTTCAATACCATAAAAAAGACAGCTTTCCATGTGCCAAAAACCTCAGAGGTACACAAATTACATCCACATGCAATGCCAGTGTTCAGAGATCTGCCTGCACATTTTTAAATGCGTATACATATATAGCAGATTATAAACCACAATTATATTGCTATTCGTTTATGTATTGTTACTTCACTTTATGACTCATTCAAGTGATGACGGACTTATTTTTTTAATGCTCTTTGGTGTTGACTATTTCCTTATGTTTTCTTAGCAAAGAAAATCAGATGTATCAACCTTATCTTCACAGAAATAAAAATACCTTTTTCTTTTAATTTTCCTGACTGCAACAGAATAATTTAATTATGTGACAGACCTCCAAAGGCCATTCAGCCCAACCCTCACTCAAAGCAAAGCCAACTTGGATGAGATTTCTCAGGACTCTGTCTAAACTTTCAGCATCTCCAGGGATGAAGATTTCATCACCTCTCCAGTGCGATGTGGAAAGACAAGCAGGTCCAAACTGAAACAATGTTGTTTCCCAACAGATTCAGGCATATTTTTTGAAATGAGAATGGATGACTGTATAAATGAAGGAGTATGGAACTTACTTTGCCCTGCTCGCTCCCAGGAAATCAAAGAGAAAAGAAGTGCCATTTCTTATTCGTCCTCCTATGCAAAGTCAAATCTCTTAACATTCTTGTGATATGACTGTTGTCATGATTTTTGCAGGTACTATAAAAACCAGACTTTTGAAGAGGAACTAAAAGATAAACAATAATGTAGTATAACAGATGTTTTAAATTTAAATCCATGGGCTGTGAGGTGCTTGTTCTTATCCTACAGTCCATGGCTGAAATTCTGACGAAGCCAAACAAAAAAGTGAAAGGGCATCCATTAGTAATTTTCCTAAACTATTTGTCTTTGTGATTCTTTATACACTGTAATTAACAAACTTCTGATTTTTGACAGCTGAAATAAACTGTGTTTCTTTATTCAAGAAAGTGCTGATCATCATCCTGTTCTCCATTAGCCAAAAATATGTATGTGTATTCTAAGAAAATGACAAACTAAGAGGGTGGAAAAAGAATGTGTGTGGCTTTTAATCAGTCTTTTTTCCTTAAAAGAAAAGGTAGCAAACAGTGCCTCATAATCTAAATTACTTTGAACAGCTGATGAGAAACAAGTTGCTAGTTCCCTTTCCTGAGTAACACCTAAAAATAAAGTTCTCAAAGTTAGCTGCAATTCAACCATTCAATTCATACCTTTTACAAGTTGATTATCTCCACCCTAAAACAGGTGTCCAAAACAGATGGAATTTGCCATAGGTGACCAATTGAGCCTGTACTGGTGACCTACACTACTCATTTAAAGTAGGAGCAGCAAGGTTAAATGAGACGAAAAAAGGTTTCCAGTCTTCAATTTCCCTAGGGGTCTTGATGCATGGTGCAAATTCTTTAAAATTATTAACTTTTTTCTTTTAAGGTAAAGAACTGTACTGTATCTCATTGTAATGCAAGTTAAAACATTCAGCTTGCATACAGAGTCTCCAGTTTGCTTTGAAAGGTATTTTGGTGGCTGTGTTTACACTTTATAGCTGCAGTTTTCCCAACTACTCCCTTAATTATAACCATAATCATTAAACTAAAAGCACATTTTGAAACAGAGCAGAGAGCCTACATTTTAAGAAGACTGAGCAGGAAAACATGTCAAGTTTATTTTATAATAAGTTTTTAAAGTTATGATTAGAAATTTCAGCTCTCAGGAAAGTGGAAAACTTTACTGATGAATTGGTTTCACATATTCAGAAATGGTGTTTAGGCTACAAACACAAACAATTTCTAGGAGTTCAGCATTGTAAAAGATAGTTCTACCTCTCCCATCAGAAGGGAATTACTTTGATAATCATGTAAGTTGTAACTAAGACAGAATGTCTTCCTTGAAAGCTCAGATTACATTGTTCACATCAAATGCTCTTGCATTTAATAGTTTGCACTGAAAACAGCTCATCTGCACTTCCAGGTTGATCAACTATTCCACTCATGGGGTTTGTTGAAACTCTGTATCACAAGTAAGCAAGGAGAAAAGAAAAACTTCTCAGCAATCTGTCCAAGACCAAAACCTTGATTTCAAAGTCTGCAGCTAAAACAGGCCTCAGTACCCTCTGTTCAATTTTGTTTGACCTTGTCTTTGCTACTAAGCTTTACTAACAAATTGCACATTGTTTCCTTTCAAAGGAGAAAAGGAAAGGATACACAAAGACCAGGGAAAGGCACAGCTCATCTCTCTCCCTGCATCTGGGAAGGCTGTTTCAAATATGATGAAGGCAAAATTTCAAAAATTCATTTGGAACTGGACAGTATCCAAAGAAAGAAACAAAAATGGAGGATGAGTTCATCCAATTTAAGAGAAATGCCTAAGACAGATAAGGTATAGAAGACTCTATTCCTTCATTGGAATACATAAGGCACATACTTTTAGATAGCTCAAGTTATACAGATGACAACTATTCTCAAAGGGATACTGAAGCGAAGATTGTTTTCCTATTGCAAACAGCAGTGAAGGAAAACCAATAACAAACACTGCTACTCCCTTCTGAACTTTGAAGCGTATATTCAATTCAATTTTATTTTTTTTAACCAGTATAGATTTTCCCCACTCTAGAACATGAATAACTCTAGCATGTCATCATTTCCTGTCACTGCTTTTGTCCCGGTCCTGACATGAAGTTGCTGATCAGAAACTCCGAATCTTCCATATTACCCAGAACCTATTACATTACTCAGGTACATCTTCTGATTCTATGCTGTCCTAACAATTAACTTTTCAAGACTGGATTTAGCTACCTATAAAAAATATTCAAACATTAAAACACCCATCCTCTATCCTAATATAAAAGGAGCTACCTGCCCTCATATTAAAAAAACTCGTCCTCTCTTCCTACATCATATGTCCTCAGATGAGATTATGACCTAGACAATAAAATGTTCAAAAATACCCCAAGAATATATAGGCTACTTCTCCTCTAAAAAGTTCTACAATAGATATCCCCCACATCACTGTAAATGTATTTAAAACTAAATGATTGACCTTTTAGCATAAAACTCCATTTCTCCCTTTTAACAAATTCAGCTATAGATGTATGATGACTTGACCATTGTGTTATTTCCAATGAGGAGTCATTTCTTCATGAGAAAAAAAAAAAGACATCTCAAATTCCCTTTTGGACAGGGTAAAGGCTAGACATGTAGAACTAGGACACTCTCCTTATTAAATGTTATATTTTTGGTAAGCAGCTAGAAAGTTCATGAAGACTCTGAGTAATCTCTTACTTCAAAAAGTTCCATGAACTCATTCCAGGAGTTTATAAAACAGTGCATTTTACAGCATAGCCCATGGGTTATGATAATATGCCATCCACAGGTCATGTTCATGCCTGCTTTTTATTCAGCACAACAGACTGAAATAAAGGTGTGTGACTGATCCACTGCAGTTACTAAATGGGCAATTTTTCCACCAACACTATCAATCTTTTCTTATAACCACGACAGAAACGTTTCCAAAATTCCATGTGCAATGGCTTTCCACCCCGTCATGATAAGAAACAAAAATACCTACTGATACTTTTGTATTCTTAAGACCTTGCCTGGACTTTTTTTCAAGTCCTTGTAAGAACACATTCTTAGGGTAAGATTCAGTTCATTTTACTTCAGCTACCTTAAACTTTGTGTTTTGCTCATATTTACAGTAGAGGACAGAAGTATTTCTTCTGTTCTCTTTTGAGAGTATAGGATTGCCGCCCCAAGAGAAATTTGAATAATTTACTACCTTCTATCTTTAATTTAAAAGTTAAGTCACTTAATTCATTTCAACAACATGGTAGGATCAGTTAAACTAAATATTTTGAAGACTACATTAGTTTAAGATTCAATTATCTGAATTCTAAATATAGAGCTGTTAATATTATCACAATAATAATATGATATAAAAATGCAGATGTGATGGTAAAGACCAAATTCCAAGAAAATCCATAGGCAGCTTAATATATACTAAGCCAGCTTTTGCCTGAGTGTAGGTAAACATTGTTCCATGGGACTCCACTGATTATATCAGGAATCAGTGCTACAAAATCCTACTACATCTTTTGAAAAGAAAAGGAAATCCTGCAGAAATTCCTGACTAGAGCTTGGATTTTTCAGAATGTTCTTCCAACAATTTCTACTGTGATTTTAGATACTTTGAAGTATATTTATGTTCATTTTGCTTCGCTTCTTAAGACAAAAAACACAAGTAAGAACCTGAAAAGACTCAGTACTAAATTAAGTATTTGTGTCATTGAAGTCTTCTAATTACAAAATGTGTGCTACAGTAATTACATCAATGAGAAAGTTGTTGAATTGTTTCCATGAAGAACAATATTGGATGGAGATGATATCTGGAGCCCTCCCCCTTCTTAATTAAATTTGTCTTCTGGCAGGAAACCCAACAGAGGAGCAGCCAACTTATCTCCTTCAGGGGCTACTGGGTGGAGAACCCCTGTGTCTGGCACTCACTTGATACTATTGCTCCAAATGCCCTTGGAATTTAGCTATCAGCACCGGTGGAAAACTCCCGAGAGTCATGGGGAAGCTCCAGGCTCTGGTTACTTGGAGCCAGGAGAGAAAGGCAATTAGCATGGAAATCAATATAGGTTATTTCCCTCTGCTGAGGCCAAGGTTTATCAGAGCTAGTGGAAATCCAGGATAACACTGCTCTGGCATGCACACAAGCACACTTGCAGTTAGCACAGGCAATGTTTTCTTGACACTGTGTCAGCCACTCCTACAGCAGGAGTTGGAGGTGGAACATAAAGAACTGCAAGTTACAGGTCAAGAACTATGAAGCCACTTCTCAGCACAGAAAAGCGGTGAATTCGCTGTGGGGTGCAGATCTGAGGGATGCTCCACATTTAGCTTAGCAAGTTTTCTGTTCTGCTGTACCAGCTGCACAGGCATCAAGTGCTTTTGGCAAAAGAAAAAAATGTATTATCTGACAACCAGGAGACCTGGTCTTACTTTTTTTTCTTTCACTTCACTTTGCATTTTTAAGTTCTTCATACCCATATCCTTTCCCAGATCACTTTTCTCAAACTTAAGGAAGATACTCAAGTGATTTCACAGCACAGAACTGCAACAATACAAAAAATTCCAGTCTCATTCATTCATTACAGCAACTCTAGAATTAGTGTGCTAACCTATTTGAATTAAATGCCCTTCTCTGAACCCCTCCTATGCTCCCTTTCCCAAAATAACTAAGCCTTCAGCGAGACAAGCTGAGAAGCTTCCCAGTAAGGCTCCTCTCTTTTTTTTGCCCCCACACAATAACAGGAGCAAGCAGCAGAGCACTGCTAGCAGAAGCCCAACCAGCAGAAGCCCAGGCTGCGGCTGCCAGGCTCCAAAGGCCAAGCTCTGCTGCTGGAGGCATTTACTTTGGGGAAGCCAAATTGTCACATAGCAGAATTTATTCTCCTGCATTTCTGCTTAAAGTACTCACTTTATGAAACAAATTAAGGATTTTCACATACTCTCTGCAGCTTAAAGAATTCACTCCTTTGTTCCAAAACAAATCACAGAATTTTTTTCCTTATTGTATTAGTTTGTTCCATAACTTTACACAGTGCTTTGAAAATGTCCTCGACTCATTCTCACTTGAAGAAATAGCTTAAGGAGTTCTGAGGTGCAGAGTTTACAAACTGTTTGTGCTAGTAGCTACCTCTGGGAAAAAGCTGGAGCATTCCCTGACTGTAGAAACAACTCTCTCCATAGCTATGCAGCAGCTTGCTTGGTCAACGTATACTCTGTATTTTTGACTTGAACCCCTGTAAGTTTTATAGAATTATATCAACATCCTTCTGGAGTTTCACAATAATAATAATAAAATGCAATAAAGAGACACTTTCTTTCCTGCAGTTTCTAATCTTGCTCAGAATAACAGAAAACTAATTTCAAGAAACCACATCTCGTGCTGCACCTCTAACTCACTCAGCAGCAATACTCTTCAGTTCTCCAGTGCTGAGCATTTCTGTGTTAGGAGCGCGAGAGAACATAAAGTAAACCAAAGCAGAGACACCACAGACATTTGAGAATGCGAGTCAAGCAAGAGATTAAGATTTCAATTTATAACACTTCCATGTTTTTATTATAAAATTATAAATAAATCTAGAGAGGCAGGGAATGTAAATATTTTTGCAGTTGTTTACACTAAGGAAGAGGAAAGGAATTTTACATACAATTAACCACTTAGGTGATTCTAGATACGTACCATATGGTCTTTGAATTGCTTAAAGAAAAATATTTCATTTTTATTTATAAACTATTCATGAATTTAAGCTGCTTACAGGAGAATCATTTAGAACTATTTACTCTATACCCTCTTTTCCCCAGAAAGGGACGGAGGGAAGGGGGACATGGGTGATAATGAAGAACACTGACATCAAAAATCTGTACGTATGATTTGCATTGCTTCGCAATCTTTAAAAGACACAGACATATGAAAATGGATTCTTTATTGTGTCCTTTAAGAGATCTTATGTGGACAAGTTAAGAGACAGTGTTACTTGCAAAGAAAGATTATGACTAGTCTTTGAAGTAAAATATAAGACACTTGCAAACATACAATTTTCAAACAAATCCTTCATGTTGTAGCATGTAATTGTACACACATATATATACACATGCAACACCCCCCTTCAATTACAATTAATAATTTCTATTATTGCCTAAGCTTTAAAGATTCATAAACCTGAGATAAGTAGAATCAGATCACCAGTGTTTCCTTTGGGTTTCCTTTCCTTCAGGCTCGCACTGAAGCCCAAAGTTTTTACACTACATTTCCAATCAAACCTGATTTTAAGTATTGACCTATTATTTAAAAAAAAACATAATGAGTGCTGCTTACGATAAGCCCTTACAAAAACCAAAAAATATCATAAGCAACGTGGTAACTGCAAAATATATTTGCCAGTACAACTTAATCCTATAAATTATCTGTACTAACACCGGAAGATGAATTCACTTCTTTTTTACAGTACTGTTTATTTACTATCTTTTGCTAGAGCCATTCCAGACATGGATTTAAGGGATCATTATTCTAATCCTGAAACTGCTACAAGTGCAGTGTGAACTTAAAAAAAATTACATTTTTTCTCCCCCCTCAGCCACCTTCTGTGAAGTGACAGTGCTAATAGTTCTTCTGTCTAGCTCTTTTCTGTTTTGACTGCAAGCTTTTCATACAAAGGACAATCTTTCACTCCACTTTAAGAGAATTTCATTTCAGACTCTCTAGACTGTGCTTCTAGCAATGATCTATTCAGTTGTAGCTATCATTATCAAATATAGCTCCAGTGCTGCAATCCCCAGGGGAAAAAAGGACATGTGAGCCATGAAAGCAGAACTATATACAACTAAACAAAGCTATCTGTGGTTTATATGTGTGTATGTATATATATATATGTATTTTTTTTTCTGAATATATTCAAAATGTTAAAAGGAGATGTATGCAACTACTTCTGCACTGTTCCTTAAAATGCTCTACCACATGGTAAATATGGTAAATACTATCACTAAAGTATGTTTGAGTTTCATGGGGCTAACACTTGGAAAAAGAATTTCCTTAAAAGTGCTTCATATCTTATGATATCTGTAAACACTCTACTGCTGTAGATAGTTGCCCAGTGAATGGTGTCCTGTTACCAATGGAAAACAAATCTTCACAGTATTTGCTATCACCATTTTCTTTATCATAAAATGAACTCAACTGCACAAAGACAGAAACCTAAACAAACCTTGAAAGGTGACTTTAAGAGCTTTTGAAATCCTAGCATCTACTTTAATACTGACCTGAGCAGGGCACCAATCTCTTTGAAATGGCTTTTAGCTATTAATTATTTATAGAACTATCACTTCCCCAGAGTTCACTGTGCACTCGTTTATTAATCTTTTCCTCAGACCCAGACTCTGCAATTTGATTTTACAGTATACTTTTAAGAACGCTCATATGAAAACTAATCCAGGGACTTGCACTCTGTATAAACAACTTTAGTTTCCAACACGGCAAGGTAAAAAATTACTTTGAAGGGGTTACACAAACTTCAAGAGGTTGAGTAATAACATATGACTCCATCTCTCTTCAAAACACTCAAAAAAGTGGAATATGAGCAACATCAGTACCTCTTCAAGTAACTGAAGATAATGAAAAAGGGGAAAAGCCATCCTCCATGAAGGTTTTCTGGCTTTAGTATGAAACTTATGTCTCTTATGTTGTGATCTTCAACAGTGGTTTCTTTATAACTGCCTGTAAGAGAGATGCAAGACCTACTGGGTGTCTGCTTCCATCTTCAACAAACAAGGGAAAAAATTAACAGGAGTTTAAAAGATTAGGTAATCACATTTGCTGTAAATTATACCATTTTCCCCCTCCTACTATTTGCTCATTAATAAGAAAAAAATAATCACAGTCTCAATTCCAAATAATTTTTTCATAAAGGCTTTCAGTACCACTCCAGTACCACCAAAATTGTATGTGCCCATATAATTTTCTCTTTGCTAACCAAATAAACTCAGTTTCCTTAACTTTCCTCATAGTTCCTGTTTCCAAACCTATTATCTTTCCAAAACTGCTTCTCTGTATTTCTTCCATTTTTGCTCCATCTTTTTAAGAGGTAGGCACCTACTACAGGACACAACACTACCACTACTACGTCCTCATGGCCAAATACTAAAATATATTTTAAAAAATCAAATATACAGTATCCCATGAATAAAAGCATGCCCTTTTGGCATTTATTGCTCTTTAAATACTTATTACTTAAATTGCTTTCCTAATGCAAACTATCCTTTGATAAATGATTGAGAAGGGTCCTGCCGTAACATCCACTGGCTCCTTCAAAATTCTGCAATGAATCCCATCAGGCCCCATGGACTTGCGAACCTCGAGTGTACACAAATGGAAAGCCAGTGTTCCTGCACTCGAGCTCCTCCAATTCTGGGAACTGGGATGCCCAAGGTCTATTAGTATTATTAAAGACTGAGGCAAAAAAAAATGCATTGAATTATTCTGCTTTTTCTTCATCCAGTCAGATGACCATCTTCTACAAGTATCAGTCCAATGTTTTCTTTAAACCTCCTCTTGCTACTAGCATTCTTTAAAAAGCCCTTCTTGTTATCTGAAACAATACTGGACAGTTTCAACTCTAATTGAGCTTTGGCCATTTGTGTCTTCTCCCTACATAAAGGCTGAGAGAACTGGGGTTGTTCAGCCTGGAGGAGGTTCCAGGGAGACCTTAGAGCATCTTCCAGGACCTAGAAGGGCCTACAATATAGCTGGAGAGAAACTTTTTACAACGGCATGTAGTGAAAGGACAAGGGGCAATGACCTCAAATTAAAAGAGGGCAGGTTTATAATAGGTATTGGGAAAGAATTTTTACTCTGAGGATACTGAGTCACTGGAAGAGCTTGCCCAGAGAAGTTGTGGATGCTGCACATCACTGGAAGTGTTCAAGGCCAGACTGGCTGGGGCTTTGAGCAACTTGGTCTAGTGACAGCTGTCTTGCCCATGGCAGGGGGATTGGAACTAGATGATCTTTAAAGCCATGGCAGGGGGGGTGGAACTAGATGATCTTTCTTGTCCCTTCCAACCCAAACCATTCTATGATTCTATGATAAACAAATCACAGCTCTGTACTCTTCCTGCAAAGCCTGACTTTGCTTCCAGAGATCATATAGTTTCTTTTTCCTCCTGAGCTTCACCAGGACTTCTCTGTTCACCTGGTCTTCTGCACCATTTGCTTGACTTACGCCACAGTGATCCAAATTCTTTGGTTCATTTAAATTCTACTTTTTAAAATTCCTGCAACATTTGTCAACAGATGGAGCTTCTACAAATATAAATAAATTATCATCTAAATCATTAACAAAACCATAGAATGTAGTAATTCCCGGACAGATTCCTGGCGATGTCCACATAAAATGTCCCTGTCTGAAACTAAGCTTTCACCTGCTTTGTCAGCATGTTTTCTATGTGTTGACTCACCCACAAATCTACAGTTTGCTTGTATAATTATGATTTGCAAATGTCAGAAAGCTTGGAAAGCGTAGAGTTATGCTATCAATTACTTCCTGTTTCCAAGATCAATCAATGCTTTAAGAAGAAGGTGAATTTTTTCCATCTTAGGTGGTTCTTAACAAAACTGGGCTTATTTTGCTCGTTTGATTGTTCTCAAGGTACTTATGAGCTGTTTAATAATTGGTTCTACAACTTCTTGAGTGACAAAATCTGAACAATTAGTCTACTGCTCCTAAGTTGTTCTTCCTTCATAAGAGCAGTTATCATGATAGCGCTACCAATTTTTCATGAGTTTGTGAGTGGTAATTGCTCCAGGTGGCTGACTACCTTAAATCTAGTTATTCTCTCTCTTTTATTCCTTAATCTCAGTTCTGTTTCAATCCATCTCAAAAATTATATGTATTACTTACCTAGTCAAAAATCACTTATTTTACAAAAAACACTGAGGCTGAATAAAATATCACTGCTTTCTCTAACATTTATTTTTCTTCTTTCTTCCACTCTCGTCTTGCTTCTTCAGTAATTACGGAACTTTATTACCTTCTCTACTTGCACTTTGCAACTCAGCATTTCTAGCCTTTTTTTGTTCTGAATTCTTGCATTCTTTTAGTAATTATCTCCAGTCATATAATGATTTCTATTTTTTATTCTCTTAATATCGTTTTAAAGGGCTTGGTCCTTTACTAGCAAATCTTTTTTTGCATCAGGGTAGTTTGTATCCTTGGTTCAGTCTCTTGGCACTACCTAATGTCTTTTGAATCATCAGACTTAGCTATGTTCCAGTTCCAGCAAATATCTGGCAGCCTTCCTCTTTCTGATGCATTATTTTAATCAGTATTGCTGGGTTTGGTTTCTAAGCTGCTTGAAATTTCCACAATTTTACTTCTGGCTCATTAGAACTTATCCTCTATTCTGTTTTTCACACTTTTATATGGTTTCTACTTTTTTAATAACCTCCTTTTCTCAGATATTCAAATATACAGGATTTTTCTCCCACTGAGTTCTTTTTAGCATCTT
Organism: Ptilonorhynchus violaceus; assembly: GCA_013397565.1. Lineage (NCBI taxonomy): Eukaryota > Metazoa > Chordata > Aves > Passeriformes > Ptilonorhynchidae > Ptilonorhynchus > Ptilonorhynchus violaceus. The sequence continues at coordinate 1,933,205 of VZRJ01009411.1, read as the reverse complement.
ACTGATTACTACCGTAATTTTTTTTCCCTCATCTGTCACCCAGTATAATTTCTTTTAAAAGCTCTTTGCCAACAGCACCCGTTCTACCTTTAGATGTTTTTTTTACATTTCCTTTAACCTAGCTTTCAGTTTTGGTTAGGTTCTAAGGTTACACTATAGCTTAGCTTAATAAACCTAAAACAAATTTTGGAAGATTTTAGATAAATATGAAGTGAACTTACAGTTTAAAATTTAATAGGCAGCCACTACTTAGCCTTCCTTACCAATAATTTTAAGATTTATGTTCACCACTCAAGTAAAGTTTTCAGAATTCAAAACCACTTTTACTATCAGAGGTTAAGGGTTATCACTTATTTGAGACAGCTGCCTCATCGCTTGCTCAGTCTGACTATCTATTCTTTTTATATGCGTTACTGATATTCACATGAAATTTTATACAGAAACAGAGTTATATATAACTGCACATTAGTAGTCACTCCAAAAACCTAACAAGAAATCCTAAGACAACAGATATCACAAGGACACAGATGGCAGATTCTATAACAAGATACTTCACTCAAATTGCCAGCCAGCCCTCAGTAGGCTGAGGAATAAGCCTGTTAAAACTATACTCTCTTGTACACAGGTTTTCTTCAACAACAACAACAAAAAAGGAGGCTTCGGCTCATGGCGACCACGTGTGATGCAAAAACTATTTTCTGTCTGCAGAGAAGGCCGTTCTGTCTATTGACACCAAATCCTCTTCAGCTGACCAAGCAGCCAGACGCCTTTGCATGCTCCCTATTAACGAAAAACTTGTGTTCTCAGCACCCACGGCAAGCCACATCTTCCTGTGGCGCCTGACGGCCTCTCTGAACAAGCACTCCAAATGTTAGGTTGCATGCATCGACTTCCTGTGTCAGGAACATGACAGACACAACCACAGCAAGTTAAGACAAGGACCTGGGTGGAGCCTTCCAAGGTCAGGATCCCTGTCTGGGCAGAGTCCCCCCCAAGATGCAAGAAGAAGACAGACTAACAACCACATTGGTGATAGACCACTTTCATACACTTCTTTGCTCTAGGGTATCTCTCAAAATATCTGCCTTGTCTTCTGTTGGCAAACCTGGCTGGCTAACACATTTTTGGTCTCTACAAACACTAGCAACCATAGGCCTTTAAGAAGTTCTCTTGCTGCCAAAGAAACCTGCACTCTGGACAAAAGTATATAACCATAATTCAACCTGTAACCCGATGCACATTTTATGGCAGTAAAGGTGGTCCTTCTGAACTAATATGTATTTTCAATATGCTAAAACAAAAAGGCATATAACAAATTATTCAATGTTCCAAAACATATCAAAGGCTCCCTACATACCAACATGTTGCCTCCTATCAAATGCAATTATAATGATATGTGTGGGTTGATTCCATCATCACATTTTGTATTCAAGTACCACACAAGAAATTCAGCTGTTTCTGGGAAAAAAGCCTACTGGAAGATCACATAATTTAAAAAAATGCAAAATGGACTATTTGGCAGCAATTCGGCAGCAGATTCATTGTGCCTCAACTTTCAAAACCATTTCTCCTCAGTCACAAGTCAAACCAGCATCTCCCACCAAACTTCCAGACTAGAAAAAGTTACTACAATGGACAGACAATTAATATGTAAATCCATAATAATCTTTTGAAAATAAGAATTAATAATTCAAACTAATTCACAAAGAAAATACAGGTATGATGACTTGGGCAGCTGGTGTTTATTGTACAACCACTTCATTGTTGAGAGCTCTCTCCTGTAACTGCAGGAGGCTGCAAACTCCACTATCATTGCAGTCTGTTTACCCTGTGTGTCATTTTTTGTTACAATATTGAACCAAAACCCACAGCAGGAGATAGGAATTATTACGCTTGGCACAGGACTGACAATGGCATACCATTAAGTTTTGATGACTGTCTCAAAGGAAAGTAGTTTTCAAGTCTGAACTTGGGGGACACGAAGGGACTAAGCAACAGATTATGGGGAGAAACTTTGATCATGTCTCAGGTTGATCAAAGGGTCATCCAATACATTTTCAAAAGCCTCTCTGGGTATCCTGGAGACAAAGCTAGAAGAGACCACGGGAGACACTCCAGACAGTGTTATCAACTGCAAGACAGGCCATAGTAAATGAAAATTCACTTCACAAGAGATGAGAAATAAGCTATGATTTGAAGAAAAGTTTGGAGCAAAAGCAGAGTACTGAATTCCCCACAGTGCACAGATTTTGACACCAAGTATATTCAGGAAGAAACAGCTGCAAAAACTGTGGTCATTATTATTTTGTTTATCTTGCCTTCTTAGAAGAGTCAAAAGGAAGACTGGTTGCTTTTTAAAGGTATCACAAGGACTCAAGAATCTAGCTTGTGCAAAATTGCTATTCAATTTCCAAACTCAGTAACACAAATCTCCTCTGGCAACAGAACTGCCAGACACTACAAAAACAGGCAGATACATTTCCTTGCCCCCTGCCTGGCAGTCCTCAGCTCCTGGTATCAGTAACAGAGCAATGAAATCCCAGTGTAATTTCATCCTCCAGGAGCCAGCAGTAAACCCTGTATACTTTTGAACAGATAAGCAAAGGCCAGCTAGAAATTGAGATTTGCATTATTCAGACAAATAAAGTCTTATGGAGTGGTTTTTCTCTGTGCTTCCATCTGACTGCCTTTCTGCCTTGCATGTGGCACCAGCTCCTGCGACTGTCTGCATCAACACAGCCAATGCAAACACTACTGTGAGCAACGCCAGCCTCCCCAGTGCCTGTAAAACCTGTTTGAATGGCAAATAGAGATTTCAACAGGACTTGTTTTGCACTCCTATTGTTGGCACATAACGCATGATATTTGCTGACAATGATACTTAGGTTTACCTTAAATAGGTATACCCCTCTGCTGGTTTTGCAAGGCCTGTTTTTTGGTAGCAGGGAGGCCACAGACGTGGCTTCTGTGAAAAGCTGCTAGAAGCGTCCACCATGTCCAGCAGAGCCAATCCCTGATGGCTCTGATGATGGACGTGCTGCTGGCCAAGGCTGGGCCAATTAGAGATGATGGTAATGCCTCTGTGATAACAGATTTAAGAAGTAATCATAACAAAGTTTGTGGCGCAGCTGTAATTTTCCAACTAGAGAGGAGTAGGAGTGAGAATATGTGAGGGGAACAATGGAGACACCAAGGTCAGTGCAGAAGGAGGGGGAGGAGGTGCTCCAGGCGCTGGAGCCGAGATGTCCCTGCAGCCTGTGGTGAGGACCATGCTTGTGGATACTGAAAAGCTTTCAGCAGAGAAATTTTCCAGCTTTCTGCAGCATTCTGTGAGAGCCCTGCTTTTCCCATGCAAGCTATGAAAAACAGTGAGACGGTTTTGTAAACAAATTC
>VZRJ01009411.1:1883724-1929592 GCA_013397565.1 Ptilonorhynchus violaceus | reverse complement strand
TGGGATGGACTCACGCTGCAGCAGTTTTGGGAGTGCTGCTGCTTGTGAGCGTGGACCCATGCTGGAGGAGTTCACGGAGAACTGTCTCCCGTGGGAGGGACCCCACAGTGCAGCAGGGAAACAACTCCTTTCCCCGAGCAGCAGAAAGAAGATCTTGGGTGATGAACTGACCAAAACCCCCACCCCATCTCCCTGCATCCTTGGTGGGAAGGAGGGAGGGGCTCGGGGGAGAAAAGGGTGTCTGTAAGGGCTTATTTTACTTCTCATTCTTTTACTAACTTTCTGATCTTGTTAGTAATAAATTCACTTTATATCATTAAGTAGAGCCTGTTTTGCCCTTGAAGTGTTTTCTCCTGGTCCTTATCTCAACTCATTAACCCTTTGTTAAATTCTCTCTCCTCTGTCCAGTTGCAGAGCAGAGGAGAGTGAGTGAGCAGGCCTCTCGTGGGTGCTTGGCATTTGGCCACTGTCAAACCACGACAACCCCATACGTGCAGCAGCATTGTATTAGGTGTAGTTTATACGCCCCATTTTGAAAGCACTGTAACAAAAAGATGCATACAAATTGTCCTATTATCTGAGCCATGCCTGAGAAAGACAGAAATTCATCTGCTGAAGACATATGCTGTGGCTCTACTGCAGAAAATGAGTCTGCACCATAAGACTGAAGCCCACCCAAGTACATTCAAAGGATACTTACTAAGTTTACTTGCCTGTCAAGAGCAGTAAGAGGGAATTAAGGTTCATCAGGAAGAGATAATAATGGATGCTTGCAGCCCTGACAGACAATGCTACTAAAGAAAAATCACGTTAATGTAGTGAACATCTTCACTAAGGCAGAATTACTCTTACCCAACACCACTAACATAAGATATACAAGCCTGACGTAGCAATTCATAACTGGATCTAAATGTATAGAGAACTGATAAAATTCAAATAAGCAGAATACTCTTTTCTCTGCCAGCTCTAGATGTACCCAGCCAAATGACAGATGAAAATAAAAACTGGTCTCTACTACTGTATTTCAATGTCTAGCTGTGAAATCAAGTGAAAGGAAGAAATACATTCTCTTCACTTAGAAAACCCAACTTTTACTTTCAAGGCTTTTATTTTTTTATCTGGACCACAAATTAAACTGCAAACATATCTTAAGTTTGGAAGAAAGAACAGCAAAGGACAGCAAGACAAATTACAGACATTAATTACTCTACAGAGCACTAACATTCTTCTAATGCAATTTTTTCACTATGTTTTATCAAAATTTAAACTGTCTTACAGTTCTTGACTAGTTCTTGACACTAATTCTACATTCAATAAATGTAAACATAGACTTTCTGACAATTCAAAAGTTCACAGTATATTTTGCTGGGATAAAGTTCCAGGCCAAAACTTGCTGTCCCACTTCACAATGATAATACCCTCACTACAAGATGCTACACTCTTTTGAAGGTGTGAGCAGTGGCAGTAGAGTTTTGATGAGGAAATGGATCTCCTAACACCCTTCTCAGAAAATGAAAAGCACATTTTGCTAAGGAGAAAAGGACATTTTCTGAGAAGCAGAAAGCAGAAAAAGGATTTGAGTATTCTGACCACAGTGACAAACAGTGACTGGAGTGCCATGCTCCTGGTAGGAATTCAGCTTCAGACCGGGCAGGAAATCCCATGACTGTTGTCTATGCAAACCGCACCTTTGGTTGTCACATGAAGTACAGAACAAATGCATGTCCTGATGAAGATCAAAATTACACAGCTCAGTAGAACTCAAGGCTTCTATGCTTTCTAATACCATATGAAAGGATGAATGACATGACAAAGGTCACAGCAATACACTGAGAAAAACTCACTTCCAAGTCCTGCTTCACACTTTCTCTCGTGCTGACAGTATACAAACACCAATATGCAGCACAGTGTTTTGTGCCTTTTATAAACAGTCCTTTGAAAAGCCAGAATAAATCCTCTTTCCAATATATTGTTTCTAGTGCCTTCCTTAATAAGAAAATAAAAGGCAAATAATGAAGTTCATTATGACAAGACTACACATATACAAAATCAAGTACATTAATTACATTTTGATTTTTGGCCGAAAATTTTCAACATCCTACTCTCTGGATAAAGGGACTGAAAGAAAGAAAACTCTTTCAATATAACAACACAACAATAAGCATGTTAGTGTGCAGGGCAAGGATAGAGAGGGGTAGGAGTATTAACATGCTATTAAAGAAAAGGTGCAGTTTATACAGTTACTCTGTTTCTACTCACTGTATTGGGTACATATGGCAATCCATAAACTTTCTCCTGTGTTTCCTTTAAAATTTCTGTGGTTGACTTTTTTAGAGGGTGTTTGCCATGGTAGATTTGGTCCAAGACAGCATAAAATACCTGAAAAGATAAAATACATGTTTGTCTTTGGCACATGTCATTGGCATATGAAAACCAAAAAAGACACATAGAAAAGAACATGAGAGTGGGAATAGCTTAAATATATATGATTTTGAAAATCTTCTATCTTTAGAATAACATAAAAGGAGAGAAACAGGTTTTTGAAGTACACCAAATACCACCATCATGATCTATCATAAATCCATCTTTAGGTCACTTAGCAGACTGGCAGTACTAAATTGTCTGCATTTTTAAATAAATTAAGATCTGTCCCTAAAGCCCTCCAGCAACTTTCCTTTTCAAAAAGAGTATTTTTAAACAGATTTAATAAAACACCTCTATTTTCAAGTTATTAGAGTTATTTTAAAGTTATTTAAGTGGACACTGCAAAATAAGCTATTTCAAGATGTGTGCATGCAGCCATGAGAACATCTCACTGCTGCAGGGGCAAGTTACAGCTCAGGCAGTCAACATAAGAATTACAGAATCACTGAAGATGGAAAAGACCTCCAAGATTATCAAGTCCAACCTTTGACCTAGAAACACCATGCCCACACCACATAGAGCTGTTGATGCTACTGATTTTCTGCTAGAGCGCTGCAACAGTGTAGTACTAAGGCAGATTTTTCCTTTATTTTAGATTTTTCTTCATTTTATCAGAGCAATAATTTGTTAAAGTGTAAGCTTAGCCCAAGATCACGCTGCACCAGGAGGGTACTTTGCCAGAAGTAAGAGCTGCTGCACTCCTAGGGTGCAATACCGTCCCCAATGACATGAACACACTGTTCCAGGAATTATAACCATGAAATTTTATGGAGAAAAAGTTGTTTGGATGTTTTATGCCATCTAAATAACACATTCCCCTCAACATCTGCAAAGATTCTTCATTAAGAAATTTTGATACAAACCATTCTGAACTCTTTAATAATCAGAATTCAGCATTTTTTTATCTGTTCTGGATACAACACGTATTTTCACCAAAATTGTGACTGTTTCTAAAGGAGCATATTCCTTCTTTTTGAATAAGCTGTCTTCTAACATTACAGAATCTTGATAAATCCTTTGACAGTGTCTCTTGACAAATAATAAATGTGCAAATTGACTTTTTTTCAAGAAAAACCGAGGGTTTTAAGTAGAAGAATTGAATAAGCCGTGACTTGAAGGAGCTACTCCCAGATTTCCTGCTTGCTTCCTACATGGCTAAGGAGGAGAAAAGAGGTCAGTAAGACTCAGCTTGCACAATCGTCCATTAATGACATTGCAACTTTTGTGTCCCAAATAGCAACACTGAACAAGACATAAAAGCACTCAATGCCACTCATCCACAAACCCAGAGTAGGCAGTAAGCATCTCTTCAGAGGATAATTCCATGAAACTACTACACCAAATGGCAAATGAGAATGTGTACTTTATTTTTTAAAACTAAAACTCTGCAGGGTTATTTTAAATTTTCCATTATATTGATAATGTGAAAAACAAAAAATCTAAAGAGAAACCTACACTAGACTGTAAAAACTACAATAGTATTTTACTCTTACCTTAGAAGCGAAAGAGGTTTTACAATGCCTTCGCATTTCTAATCTCTAAAATACCAGTCATTTTTTTACATAGTTTAACAAAAGCTACAGCCTTTATGGTAGCAAGGGTGACTGAGAGTATGACCCACAGTAAGTGCCATGAATAGACCTGATAATTACCTGATGTAATAGTTCTAGAAAGCTCACTTTCTCTAGCCACCCTAGGCCTTTGTGACTCTGTAGGAGTCATTTCACATACCATCTTCCCCTCTCCTCTCTAAAAAACCCAAATCAAACAAGGGGAACTTCAGCATCTGACAGTAGTTTAGCATCCAGCTTCAGCACAGCCTTGATTCTGTTTTTTTAATCTCCCAACTTTACTAGGACCAATCTGCAGCTGCTCTCCCATATTCCTCACAAGATGGAAGAACTGCATCTGCAGTGCAGCGGACCTTCTCTAAAGTGAAATTTGGAGTCAAGTAGTTTGTGGTCAAGAAGGTGGAGCAAAAGCTCAACTCTCAGCTAGGAAGTGGGGAAATGTCAGCTGAAGGCCAGCGAAATGTTCTGCCTAAAGAACAATGTGGTGATAGGGAAATGAGTCACTGAAGTCAGCTGTAAGATCTCCCTTGATCCTGGCACATGTAAAGTGTAGGAAGAAAGCTATGAGCCAGGCCACCTGGACAGCACAGTTTAAAAAAACCATCCCTGAAAATAAACTTGGATGAACTTTATAACCATAAGCATTCCCAACTACAAACCACAGTTCTGTGTGTTTACACAGGCCTTTGAAATGGGAAAGGGAGACACATCCCAGGACCACAGAATTTTAGGTCATACTGCTGAGGAGCAAGCTAATACTTAACATTAAGCAGTAGACAGAAGATGATTTCTAATTTCAGTAAAACACAATTCTCAAAAGACCTAAAAATATAAAAAGGCCATCAAATAGTTATTTATCTTCAAACTGTCTCTCTATTTTGCACTTACATTGGTATTTATAAGTTTCACTTGATTTCAGTTCTTTCTAGCTCGTTGTCTGCTTAATAGCATTAATATGCAAACACTTATGCATTTTCCAGTGAAGTTAGTACTGACTGAAAGACTCTGGGACTCAATCTGCCTGGCAAAAGCCTTAGGAGAAGATGTATGGACTTCCCTATCTCTCCTTCTGAGTAACTGATTACATGACCTAAAAGAAAATTCAGAGTTATTATAGTTATGAAAAAGCAGGAATATTTTTTATTTTCACATGCCAATTGACTTATTTTCTGAACAGACCACAAAAGAACGTCCAGGTGTTTTCCACACTGCTGGAATATTTGTTAGCATTTTTCCTTCTTTTAAAGACCAAATATAACTACCATAGCATCTAGCCATCAATATAGAATATAGTCTTTCTGAAGTCTGAAGAAAGGTATTAGAATCATCATTCACAGTTTTTTCAGGCATATACACTAGTAGCACATATATACTTTGGCATCTGCAGATTAAAATATATTTTGCTTCAATGAATTATTATACCTCTAAATCTGTATGAGTAACAATATGCACTTCTAAAAAGGAATGTATTAGCTTTGTATTTGCCATGCAGTCAACTTCTCTGGGACATTTTTTCCTGAATTGTTAAACAGAACAGCTCTGTCAGACTGCCTCTTTGAAATGAGTGCACACTTCTGCAGGTTTTACATTGGGAAGCTCCAAAATCATAGTGCTGAAATTAGGAAATGAATAATATTATTCAGTGTGGCATTGTGGTCATTTGAAACTGGTTGGACATTAGTTACACAGGAGTAATTTGAGGGCAAGCAGCCTGCTTAATCACATTGCCAGCGCTAGTCAATCATTAGGCACTCACAGGAATGTGAGCCCACCAAAAGTGAGTGTTCTCTCCCCAGTTTCTGAACCATGAGGTGAGGAGTCACTCCAAGACAGACCCTACAGAGGCCCCAGGAGCAACTGAGGGCCAAGAGCAGAAAGGACATTGCACAGCCCCAACACAAGCAACCGATGCAATGACTGAGGCCATGTCTCTTGTGAGTATGTCTGTGACTTACATTGCTCTTGATATCCAAGCCCATTTAGTCTCCACAATGTCAATTTGGTCTCAAGCCTCGACAAGATTATAGCAAATACATATTAAAAGTTGAAGGAAATCTGTCAGATCTATACATAGCTGTTATGGATGGAGACACCAGAAAAGAATGGGTGGATGTGAAAGGACTTCATCAACACTTTGGTGGTTACTAATCTGTACATGTGCTGTGCCCTCCTGAATAAAGGTCCAAAACCAAGCAATTGCAGTATAAATTTTATTTCAACCCAAAATTTGTTTCTTTCCAATAAAAACCTCCTATATGAATTATTTATATTCTTGCCTACATTCTTTCTGGATTATCAGACATCTCTATGAGAATCTTTCAAAGCCAGGAGCGTGCATTTCAAAATTAGATTGCAGAGAGGGTGTAGTTATATTTCATGTTACAGAGGTATAGCCACAGGTAGCACCTGCCCAGCCAACACTGGCTGCTGACAGCCAGCACTGCACTGAAAACATAATTCAAAAGTCCATTAAGTGTAATCAATGAAAATACATGTATACACCAAAAACAGTGTTCAGTCTGGCTTTGATTAGTGTAAATGACATGTATACAATTTACAGGTCCACACTCCAGACTTCTGAGTAGTTTTAAATCACTATGAGTAACCGCCCAGAGAAAACCGCAAATATTTAAGTTTTTCTTTTAGATCAACTTCAGTTAACCAGCCCAACTCATGTTTGTAGATAGGATTGTGATCATTTGGGCACTTCTCAAAGCAAAAAATCACAAAGATCAGATCTTTAAATTTGTTTCTTTCCACATCTCAAAAATAATAACTAACCTTTACTAAGGCACTAGCAGAGTTATCTCACCTAAGTGTCAGCTTAACTGTAAAAGGGAAAATTATGTGCTTCTGGCTTAAAGTAGAACAAAAAAGGAAACAAAATCACAAAAATCACACAGCAGAAACTTGTAGCACACTAAACTCAGCCAAATGCTCACTGTGAAAAAACTTGGCTGGATGCTAATGCTACTGTACACATCTGAGAACTGCTGTTGCAGCACTGAAAAAGACCAAATACAATTTTAGACAGAACCCTAATTTCCTTTACTTTCTTTGAAGAACAGCATCACTGATTGTTTACGGAAATGACTGATCAATCACACACACCCTCAAAAAAGAAAGGTTTATGAATTTAGTTACTTCTCCTAAAACTGAGAGAGAAAAGTCTTTTACAGCTCAGCCAGCAATTTTGATGTGACAAGGGGCCATTTTCCCCTGGAGCTGCAGAAGACAAGAAGCTCAAACCACATTCTACTAAATAAACATGGTGGTTTGATTTTACTACATTAGCCTGTATCTCTCTGTCCTGATACATTTTAATGATCCAAGATACACAATACTTCCTCTACTGCAAGCTCTCATTAAACGATGCCAATAGTTTAAGAATTCAATTTTAAACCACATTTGGGAATTCTGATAATCCAACCATTTTCAAAAGCTGTGGTTTTCATTATATTTTCCTACAGAATTAGGCATTTAGCTTTAAGCAGACAGCACAGAATATGTTCAGAAAAATAGGCATGACAGTCAATATAAAAACTAATTAATTTTCATTAAATATACTTTATACATATACTTAGAGAACATGTCTACATTAAAATAAAAATTTGGTAAAATTGTAAGAACTAAAATACATTCATTAAGTTGTGAATAGAGAGTAGAAACTAGAATGCAAAGAACATACCTGGAGTTGCATATCAGCTGCAGCACACACCTTTTTGGACTCACATAGTCTTGACACCATGTTTTTTGGTAGCGGCTTGAATTAAAAAAAAAAAAAAATCAGATCCCATTTAGCATTATTGTATATTTGTAAATAGTAGGCTAATTACTAGAAGAGGCTGAAGATACAAAAAAACCTAGTGGTAATAAAAACATACTTGAAGTGCTTTGCATTGAGGAAGGAAATCTCATTTACTGAGCAAAGCATTAAATGGCCAATTAAGATATCAGCATTAATTCACATAGCACTGTGTGAAATCTGTTTTTCTAGAAATTGATTCCATACTCCCTTATATGCCTGTTAAAAATGTTATTACTATCTTTAGACATAAAGAACAGATGGGGGCAGTTAAAGCCCTCCCATATCACCCTGTCTAGCCCTCAAAAGCAGATATTATTACAAATTCTCCTGTGAGCTTTGAGCAGAAATCACTTTGGTTTCACACAGAGGCCCATATAACTTCTACTACTGAGCTGGCAGGGTTTTCATAACTTAACTGAGACAGCATCAGACCTTCTACCCTAACCCACATAAAAATATCTAGTTGTACTGAAAAGCAAATATCCACCCTTTGAATTTTTAACCAAGTTGAATTTATTCCACATCTATGGCAATAAAATTATCCATGCTACCACATAGTGAAAGTCAGAAACACTTTTCAAGTCATTAAGCAAACTTTTTGACTTTGCACCCAGATGTTTGCAAGCACATCCAAAGACTTTTTAAGGCCAGATTTTAAAGAATATCTGTATATGAATGCTTCACCTTGCACTTCTTCCACACTTCCTGAAGCTTTTCAATAGATGTTTTTCCTAACAAACATTTTCTTTTTTTTTTTTTTTTGCTAGCAGCTTCCTTAACCACACAAATTAAATATGGTTAAAATAACCGGATTCTTGCTAAAATATTAAGAAAGATACTACAGCTGTACAATATAATACAGATGCTCAGTATTAAACTGGACTCTAAAATCACACCTATGCTTTTACAGTGTGTTGAAATGCTTAAGAAATAATACAAGAAAGTCTACAGGTACAGCAGAGCCACATGTTTAGATTCTGTGCAAATGATATGACTTCAAGACAAACAATGTTCACAGAATAAAAATCCAGCTCTAGAAGAGTTACACGTAAGTTAAGAAAGGTCCTGTCCAAGGTATGTTTCTGTGAGTGTCATGCATACAGATATGCTGAGGTCTTGAACTGAGGAACATGTACTGTTTCAGGCAATAGGAACTATTCCTCCTTGCTCCATTACAATCTCACACAGACCCTTAATAAGCAGCTGAGTGAATTTAAAAAAGGCATCAGCATTCTTATTTTACTTATCCTGAAAGATGAGCACTCTGATAAAACCAGAATGAAATTGTCATCCTCCTTCTAAAAGAAATACTTCACAGAGCTTTGGCTAAAACTATGTTACTTGAATAACCATTCCACTTTTTTCACTTAAACACTACATGCTTTGAGTTCCACTTTTCCATCCTTCTCTATTAAGAAACTTTAAGATCTTGGAATGAATTTTTCAGTGTGTTTTCATGGTGGCTAAAAGAACAGAATTTCCTGTGTACCAAAGCATGCTTAACTCCTTACTGTTGTGTAGTAACTGCAACACATTACAACTGTTTACTATCTGTGGGCTTATTCTTGTAATCATGCTAATACAATACTGTCTTTGTAATTCCATCTCTGTGAAAAATGAACTCAGTTCAAATTTGAACAGCTGAAACACTGGCCTTTCTTCAGGAGAGCCCTCAAAGACACACAAGTTTAAAATGGTTTAGCTCAGACTTACCACATATCTGTGCATTTTACAAATGAAATTAAACAAACAATCACTGTGATACAGAATGGTACCCATGCACCAGATTGTCTGCTTAAGCACTGTAATGACCTCATTTTGGTATGACTTGACTTCATGAGTTTGCCTGACTAATTCAACTTTAGTAATGAATTAACACAGTCCTCTCTATTCCTTTTTTTGTGTATCTCAGGGACTTTTTGGTTTGAGTCATCTTTCAGATGAAAGGAAAACTAGGCTTGCTATTTTCTTGAAACAAGTAGTTTTGTACTGGCCAGTTTTTTCAACTAAATTCAAAAGACTTCCTCCTTTTGACAGAAGAGCTTGTCACTCCTCAGTACTCAACAGCACAACCTTCCAAAATGGACAGAAAGCTGAGACAAGCTTTCTATAAACTTCAAGATATTTTGGACCAGATCCTCATAATCTACATCTAAATGCATAATGTATTCCCACCTTTGAAAGCTTGCCCACCAATTTTTTTTCTGCAATGCTACTGAAATATAGTTTTCAACAGTTCATATTTTAATAATCAAAACACCTCTTTCCCCTCCTCTCCCACTGATTCTAAGTGCAGATCCTCAAGGACGAGTCCTTCTACAGTTGGCTGTTATAGAAACGGCAATCATAAGCTGAGACTATGCTAGCAAGTTTTTCTGATGTAATTATGTTCAGTAGGACTATTAAAAACCACACCACCTGAAGTATACATGCAAAAACTAGAGTGTAGATGGAGCAATGCCAAAAGAAAAATGCTTTTTCAAATGATCTGCATTGCCTCTGACACAAGCTGGGTCAGTAGAAAGCCCTCCTGTCAACATCCATCAGAGCTGGATGTAGTTGACAGATGTAGAGTTGGTGTAGTTGTTGCAGAAAAGATCTTCCTCACACAGAAAAGCTCAGGCCCTTAATTTATAAGAAGAAATTTAATGGAAGTTCTCATACAGAACAACATCTGGATTAAGTGGTTTTGCAAATTTCACATTTTAACTTTTTCATCCACCTTCCTTACTTCTCCTTGAAAAGGGAGTAAAGTGGACTTATATTTCTTTCAAATAAATAAAAAACTGGAGAAACAAAAAAAAAGATTGAATTTCCTATTTGCACAACAAAAAAGTTAATCAGGGAACAAGCAGAGAAAATAAGCCGTAGAAAGATCTTTGTGAAGTTGTAAATGTAAGAGAGACGGGATTTTCAACTCAAAGTACTTGGAAACATACACAACAGATAAAAGTAATTGCAAGAACAGAAAAGTTTACTTCAATCTATTTGTATTTAAATGACAGACACAGAAATCCGATATCAGATTCTTAAAATCAGCTTAGATGAACCAACATAAGCAAAAGCAGATTTATATATGTTGGATAATGGCTTAAAAATCCATTCTAAAATTTTAAAAAAGCAATTAAAAGGAAGCCATCTAAAGCCCTCAAGAGCCACAGAGCAGTGTCAGGCTCTTCTTCTCACCTTCCAGCATAATCCATTCTTCCCTCCTTTAAGACTGAATTTCTACATCAAACCTCTCTCAATTGCTCTCTGAAAGGGTAAGACTTCACCATCAATAAACAGAAGAAGTTTATGGAAATGCCAAATGGGACACAGTGTCTGGTTCTTAGCTTTTGCACTGAAACTAAACACGGTTTAGATTTGTTAAGTCATTTTGAAAATACAAAGCCATAAATAATGTTCCCCAAATCTCTTTCAGATGTTTTAGTGAAGCTCACTCCCTGAACTCATATGCGATCAGATTAACTCCATGCTGTTTAAACACTACATGAACTTTACAGAGAACATTAGAAAGCAGTATTTCTGTATGTGGACTCAAACATAGAAATAATCAACACTCCTGAATTGAGTACGTTTAACTCCCAGGTTTCAGAAAGACTTTTTCTTAGTGAAATCAATTCTGCAGACACAATTGCTCTGTTGCAAAAAAAAAAAAAAAAATTTACAGAGCAAATTTCTCAGACAGTATCTATTAAAATAGAAGTTAAGCAACATATTTTCCTAACTGTTCAATGGAGGCAAACATAATTCTACCTCTGTAATACTGAAATACACTGAATGCTTAATATTGGACAAAAAGCTTCAATGAAGTGTAACACTACACAACATAAGAGGAATTTTTGAAATGTCTGTACAAATATAAATCATTTTCTACTGCCATGTCTTAAAGCGACCATCAAATGACACCTTGTTCCAAAGAGCACTGTTTTCTAAATACCCCACCAGAAAGCAGATCCTTGCAGCAGACTGATAAAGAATAACTTCACGTAAAAAAGGCATCAGAGTTTTAATGCAGAGATTCATGACTGACAGAATCTGCTTAATCCTAATATAATCCTAAACAGAGCAGTATGTTTTTATCACAAAATATTTCAATCACTGCCCTACACTATGGTAAAAATGGAAGTTTTTAAACACTGTAGATCATTTCCATTTATGTCCATGATTTGCTACCTGAGCTTCCAGACAGACTTTAGAGAGTTCAATGACAAATCCTATTTTTGTCATAACTTACCTATAATTCTATTAAAACATTCCAAATAACTCGATTCACACAGAAATTGTTCACTTACTATACTTAGTAGGAAAAAAAAGGCTGAAAGTTTAAAATATGTAATTGGAACCCTGGATATAAGAATCCAGTATTCTTCCACAGATTACATTTATTTTTTTTCCAATGACAATATTAACATTTTTTCCTGAGTAACTGAAATTATAATACTAAAATTACTTTATTCACTGTTTATTTCTACTTTAAACATTATTAATAAGTAACACATGTAAATATGATTCATTTTCTAAATACACTTATTCCTATTTTCAATATTTTACATATTATTTTTCCCTACCTGTCCTGTTTTATAATGCCTTGCAAACTGGTTAACCACTCGATAATCATTTGCAAAGTACTCCATCAGAATTGAGGGAACTTCAGCAAAATCAGTAGGACATCTGGTTCCTAGAGGTAGAATAATTGTACATATTAGCATTTGCTATTTCCATTAACACAAATAGTTAACTCTTCCCAAAAGGTTTTGCAACTTTCAGTTTGGACTTTTGGTGAACTTTAATGTTCTTTCATTTATTAAGTCAATATTTTATTTCCATTATTGTACATACTGCCAGAAAAGCTTCATTATGATCCTACACATTTTACTATAAATCATAAAGTAAAACAAAATATTTGAACAGCTGGGTGAGGCACCTTATAAAGCTCTGGATCACACCCTTTTTAAACTAAACCAGACTCTAGCCAAACTGGCCCTACATGAAACACCAAATCTATTTAAGTGTCCTAAACCTAAATTAAACTACAATGTAAATAAAACTCTGCCTTAATCCCATTCACAGTTACAGTTTTTAGCTTCCATCTGTTTGCTGAGCTCACTTATGCCTTATATTAACCTCACTTTTATTAACCAAGTCATTCATTCAAGGAACACTCTGGCAGATTGAAGACATATTCTATGTAAGTGCAATGAGGTAATATCTTACCTGCTAGTGTTTTCCAAAAGCACTTTCCCTAAAACCTTATTTACTTTAATCTTTATCAGCATCTTACACAATGGAAGTTATTAAAAAGTGTAACACATCACCAAACCAAATCTGATTTTCTAATTTGTATATTAAAGTTAGCAATGTAAAAGTTGTTGCTTTCATAACGGACCCACTGGATCATCACCTCTACCCCTGTCCGCGAGAGACAATGTCAACATTCAGAATTAGTCTTAAATCTCAGTATGCTTTTACTATTTTTTGAAGACTATTTTTCAAAATCACTCCTTTGACCTCTACAAACCTTTCTCTAATTTTTAATCTTAATTTATAATCTGTTTATACTCAACGTTTTCAGACTGATACTGCTCTTTAGTATAAACAGCATTTGTTACACTGGTTTTTACCTCCTAAATTGAGAGAAACTATAGTCTGCATCAGCCATCATTATCCAAAGGCAAGATAAAGTCTAAAAAACTGCCCACTGTAGCTCTTCTCTGTACCTGCTTCAGCTTGTATTCACCTTCAGACCAGAGACACAAAACTACACCCAAGCATTGCATGAGGTTTCACCAGTATCTTTACCATTCTAACATTTACTGCTGTTAGATACAGCTCTGATATAATTTCAAATCACATTCAACTCTTTCACAGATACATTAGCTATATGCAGTTATGCACTGACACATAATACTGTGATTCTGTTTGTCCACCACTCCTGAAAAATCCATTTGATTGCAAAAATTGTCCTTGTATTCTGTAACTGCATGATCTGCACCACGTAGTTCTGAATTACAGAAAAGTACAGCAGGAAAGAGCAGGAAAGACGTCAAATACTCAGCTCATGTCCGCTAGAATGTCAAAATTTTTGTTCTCACAATAGCCTGTGGGCATCTTGTTTCCGTACTTTACCACCCTAGGGTTCCATGAGAGCAGACAGCCCTTAACAGACATCCCTGGGACAAGCCCTTTGATAGTTATACATTCCAAATCCTAAAACAAAAGATTCTCTGCAGAAACACCACTGCTGACCTCCAACCTCCAATGCTGCTTTTGAAATGCTAGATCTGGAGTAAAATCCTCTGGGATGCAGGACTGCCTGGAGCTAAGGCAACACAGAAACAATACACAGGGACTCCTGGAAAGTCTGAGCCTCAAAATTAGCCATTTCCTCTCCCTCCAACAGTTTGACATGCAGGCACATATGATTCAGCACAAGAGGAGAACTCCCACCAAAGCAGTTATTTTGGGTATATAAGCATTTCTGTAGGTCAAGAGGAGCAAAACTGTATGAGTGGAAGGAGTGAGGAAGAGCCCTTAGCTGTCCCAAGGACTATACAGGAGCTTATACTGAAGGAGTCATGCAGTGTTCATTTGCTTTAACAATATCCAGTAGTGATATACTCACAAACAGCTCAGTCAATTTTAATTTTAAATGGAAGACTTAAAAAAAGAATATTTTGCCACTGGGTGCAAAGGCATCTATTGATAAAAAATTAACTCTACCATGGACACCCCTTTGTAACACTATAGTAATGTAAAAATAGTAAAACATTTAAAAAAAAAGTTCAGACAAGGGAGCTACAATCTCAACTGTCTGGTTGGGGTTTTTTTTAATAAGGAAGTGTCAACTGCACTTGAGAGTTCCAGCACACTATTATAGAAGAGAATATACTAAGTTGTCCATAGGTAACAAAAATAGCATGCCAAGCAGCCTTAGCCAGCACATGTCCTTGACCCATTTGCCACAAATGCAGAAGGCTATAGCAACCTGTCAACCAATACACTCACTGCTCTTTGCAAGATCTAATTCACTAGTGTTCCTTCATTCATTTACCTAAGTAATTTCCCACCCGGGATTCATTGTGCTTTTACACCATGTACAATCTATTTTCTATCCTCCAACTATTCCAATGATTATAAACTCCACAAAAGGCAAACTTGCAAGAGTGGACACCATCAATGGAACAAAGATGAACAGTACATAAAGCAGAGATACAGATGCCTAATTCTTATTAGAAGAAGAATATTCAAGTGCTGTTTGGTTGAGTTTTAGGTAATATCTGAGGATCTGATACTGTATTTTCAAGGCATCAAAGGTGTAGAACTATCAACATGTCAACCACTTCTGGTTCATGCTCGTTTTTTCTCGTTTTGCTCTGTTTTTTTCTCTTTCTTTTTTTTTAATCTACCATTTTTTCTGGAAATTAAACATTTGACTAAAACAAAAAAAAAATATCACTGTTATAACTTTCTTACCAGTGACATGTTGGTACCGAGTTCTTCCCAGCATAGAATGCATAGCATGACCCATTTCATGGAAGAGATTCTCCATCATGCCAGGACTTAGCAGTGTTGGTGCACCCCTTGCTGAATGGGGAAGGCTCAGCATAAGAACAACTACAGGTAGCTGGTACTCTCCATTTTCCTTTAGCCTGCCTCCTCGCACTGTAAAGTGACAATCCTTTCCAAGGTAAAAGCAAACATAGGGACAGCCAATGTCATTGTACCAATGATATTAAAACAATGATTAAACTACAACGTTAAATCAAATCTGAACATATACCCAGTTACTCAAGTAGAGTAACTCCCTCCTCCCCTAATTCAATGATTGTTAAAAGTGTTGTTCAATAGCAGCACACTGTTTCTCCATCTTTATTATATGCTTCAAATTCATAAGGAAATTACTTTACTCCATAAAGGACTGTTGCTCTTAGAACAAAAAATTATTTCTTTATGTTCTAGACTTATCAAAACCTCTCAAACTTTTAAAAAAGTATCACTAGTGCCAAGAAATTTACTGATGTGTCAAATCCATAGTAATTAAGTTCTCTCTTCAGTCTTCAGCAGTAACTTCTTTATAAAACACACCACACAGCACTCCTAGTATACTGTGAAATACCAGCAAAACAGAGTAATATATTAAACTAATGTAGATTTAAAGTTTGTTCACTCACCACCTCACTGAAGGTGGTAATCTGCAGATGCTTCTACTGAGTGAAGTGTCTATGGTACTGCATCACATAGTAAATATACTGGCACTAAGTAGTGAGAGAGCCACAACAGTTAGAACCATCTACAGTTTTAAGGAGAATTTTGAATAAAAATTAGTTGTAATTATAAGCTTTCATCTTTAGAGAGTGTAAACGTCAGATTGTTTCAACTTATAAACAGTGGACCAGAAAATAAGTGTTTAAATATCTACTATTTCTCTAAACAGAGTTCTATGACATTTCATAGCGCCTGTTATTCTGCACCAGAGTCTGAATTCAGTGATGCTTTTTTAAATCAAACGTTAATAAAAAAAATATTTTATCTAAACCCACATATAAAGTTACAGACTTTCCTATTTAAATTTAATTTATTTGAAATTGACATAAGTTTTACTAAACTTATATTGAATAAATGGCACCAATGTGCCATTATAATATAAAACCCACATTGAAGTCAGATCATAAATGTTACCTGATGTGGTTTATCAGGTCGCTGAAAGAAGTCACAATAGATGTATCCTAGCAAACCTTCCGTTTCGTGAACAACAGCCTGAAGAAAAAGGGAATATCATTTCCACAGTGAAAGCACTGATAACGTGTAAATTGAAGACACAATATTCTAATCCAAGATTTATCATTAATAAATTACAAGCAAACTGGGAATAATTACTGTAAAATATGTTGGTTTTTTCAAATTAATAATTTTAATTTAAAAAAAATATATGTACAAAATTCACAACTTGTCTCTCCAACTACAGAGATTTCTGCATTTCACTCAAAACTAACTAGTCACAGATTAATATTAAAGTACTGTCTGTATTAAAAAAACACTGTCTATAGCCCCCAAATGACAAACAAAAGCTGATTTACCATGGAAATAAAAACAGAAAGAGTAAGGAGTAATTATAAATTGACCCACAGGGATATAAAGAACAGCATCTCTTGCTGGAGGCAGAAGAGCACTGGAGAAGATCTGGCAGTGAATAAATGTAGGGAAGACAACAGAGGAACTTGGGAACCTGATGAGTAAATTATTGCCCAAGTTTTTATTTCCGCCCTCCCCTAAAAAGAGGGCAGAAAAATAAAATATGTAAAAATTAATCTCCAAGTAAAGGTGACAGAGTAAAAAAATATGAGGCAAACACACGACTGCTAGGATAAACACCTACAGCATTCTAGTCATCTACATTGGTCACCTAAAAACTGAAACTAAATAAACTATCAGGGGTCATTCAGAAAGGTACGACGATAATTTCCAAACAGAGAAATTGCTTCTGATTCAGGCACCCTTGACACACAGACATATTATAAAGGCCATAAAATACCAAACATACAAAAGGTGCTTAGAGAGAGGATAAAGCTATTGAGGTCTAATTTCAACAAAAATTAGACAACTAGTCTGTGCTTTTGCTAGGTATCCAAGTAATTTAAATAAAAAATCTGATTCATGGCTCACAGGAACACAATATCTTGTTTACCTTCCCTTTGGTTTCAGATGCTGGAAACAGGAATACTTACCAACTTTCGAACATCTTCAGACCAAATCTCTCCTCTCTTCGTCTGTTCAGCATAAAGGGAGATTCCTAGGAGCTGACTGAACAAAGAGTTCAAACCTTCCATGCATGCCCCAAGAGAGAAAAAAGGACAGTACAAGCCAGGATCAATGTTGTACCTAAGGAAATACAAGAATCCCAAACCAGTCAGTTAGTAGACCTACATAAACTACAGTATTCACCACAGGATGTCACAAAATACACTAGTTCAGCCCCAAAGCCCTCAGTGAGCGCGTTGGGCTTTATTTTTCAAATAGTGAAACTAAGTCACAATCACAGTGCTTCGCAGTATCTCAGTTTTTCTTATATTCAAATTTGGATACCAAATTCAACAGATGTTGACCATGATTTTCAAAAATGTGGTGAACATGTAGCTCAAACAGACCATGGCAACACAATGGGTGGCCAAGCCGTGGCTTTGGATCCACAAGAAGCCACTGGCACGCAAGTGCCTTTCCCATGCCAAGGCTGCACCGTGTGACTGATCAGAAAAACAAGCTGGCTTTGGCTGTGGTGTAAGCCAAATCCTCGGCTAGGGCAGGAAACCAACTGGTAAGCACTGCTGACTCTGCAGTCTTGTCTTACACTGCAGCAATAGAAACACCAAGTAGACACAACCACCTCCCACGCACAACTCACACCTTAAGCTCTGAGGACTGTCTTGAACCATGTAGAAAGTACCTTATAGCTGTGAGCCACCTGAAAATTTTAGTATGTGACATGGATTTCAAACATGACCAAGCTTTCCCAAGCCTAAGCTCAACCAATTATGTTCAGGACACTGTAGTACAGAAGACACTCATAGGGAGGAAGACTTCATACATCTGCATGCACACATATAAACTGAGAATGAACAAAAAATAAAGTAGTTCAGAGATGTATGCAACCTATAAATAGGCTCAAATTTCATGAGACTCTGACCCCAAAAAGTAAACACACTACAAGTATATCAAGCAAATAAATTCTTCGCAAACTTACACCTTTCACATGCTGATCAGCACCATACAACTCTTTTGAGACAACAGCAAAATCAGAACTGCAATCTGCTTGTAGCTGTTTGTGCACCCCAAATGGCAAAAAATGCTCTTGCACCATTTCACATACAAAGCCCAAGTGTTACTTATACCATTCTCTGGGATCTCAGAGTAAAGACTGTTTAAGTCTAGAGAAACACAGTCCCTCCCTTCCATTTTCTTGCACACTCTTGTGCTTTTGCTTCTTAATGAAACATTAAGTAGTCACTGAAATTTAAACGGGCGGGCACCAGCTAGACTACAATAGCTGTACACCAAAGACAAGAACCATGCTATTTTAAGGCTTTTGACCAAAAGGCTTTAGTTACAGACCAGCTTCAAAAGAGACAGCTAGTCCCTATCCACTCACGTACCCTTCCTTCCTTTGCACTCCCACGCAGAGAAGACCTAAAAATGAAGCCCATTGCGGAGACTGCATTTGCCAAAGTGCTGCTTACAACTGCAGCTCCGATTCACTGACCGGCCTCACTGAGCTGTGATGCACAGCACGGTGGGGTTACTCCTCTAAGCCATGATATGCTAAGGTACAAGATTTTGCTTATTTTCACACTATAAATACAAGAAGCTAAAACCAGTGTATTCCATTCTATTTTTAACTATACCAGAACACAGAAAATAAAGCAGAATTTGCCTCTACCATACTGACACACTTCTTCAAGATCTTCACACAAACTCACATGCTGCATGCTTCCATACACGCTTTCCTTCTTACTCAAAAAGTCATTACAACAAAAGAATGGAAATAAGCATGACATAAATTGCTTTAGATCAACTTAGATAAGACTGAAACCAAATCTCTAAAAGAAAGCAGAAGAGTTGAGTAATTTTCATATAAGCCACAAAAATCTGAAGTACAAAGGACACTGACTGATGCACAGAGTCCCCTCTCCGAAGTACAGAATTACAGGGTATGTGTTGAACATCCTGAGAATTTTTAAATCAGTAATTCCTAAGAATTGCAGTGCCTTCAACATTGGTGCTTTTTGGAAAGCTTTAGCAGGTAAATCTCAGGTGTCTCCAGACTTTTATAGAATCACCCTAGGTCTTCTGCCCAGATCGTTACCATCGTTACCATTAAAACTTAAACACACCACTAAGTGCTTCAGACCTCCTAATTCTGCACTGAAGCTCTCCCTGCATACAGACTACAAGATCTGTTAAAATGACCTTTCTTTAAGCAGCAAATCATAACAACCTCCATAATAGTTTAGAACTGGTTTTTGTCACATCACTTTAAAATCTTACACCATCATGCTACATACCACTAGGAATACTAAGCTGAGTTTTCCATTTGTAATTCAAAGAATCGCTTCTTAACTAATACCTGGCTATAAATGAAAAGTTCACTACAAAAGTACTGTCTCGATACACACTACACATGCGTTCAAGTGGTTTCACTACACGAGGGCTCTTTGCAGGGCTTTTTGCAGAGCACATTTCAATCAGCCAAAGCTATGCTTGTGTGCAAAGCCTGCACATCTTCTTCCCCCTAGACATCCAATATCATCCAGGGTTCCCCCGCCATTTCCTCCCTGCCCACTGAGAGAAGAGAGACAAGTGTACAAGATATTTCAAAAAAGAACCTATATGATACAATACTACAAACACACACTTCAGTAAATCAAACTTTAACAGTACCAACAGCTGACATTCATAACAAGACATCAGATTTTCACAGCTGCAGGAAATTAAAACACGTAACTCCTAACAGTGAGTTCAGCTGCAGAATAAGAGAACATGAAAATGGTAAGAAATTAAAGAACAGAACCCTTGAAAACACTTCATGAAATTAAATCTTTTACATAAGAAACAAGAAAAATCAAAAGATATCAAGAGGCGGCTCAAAATTTTCTGAAGAGCAGAATTTTTTTTTTGGTGGACCAGCTAAGCATGGAAACTGTTTCAAAGTCCATGAAAGACAAGAAAGTCACCAGCAGCAGTCAACATAAATTCACCAAGGGCAATTCATGCTTAACTATTTTGATAACCTTGCATGATTAAACAACTGGCCTGGCAGAAAAGGGGAGAGCAGTGGACTGCTCATCTACTTGGACTTCACTGAAGCCTTTGACACTCTCCCCCAAGATCCTCACAGAGCTGTTATTGAATGGGCTGGATGAGCAGACAGGCAGTGGATTGAAAACTGGCTGAACGGCGGGGTCTAGAGGGAGGTGATCAGTGCTACAACAACTGGTTGGAGGCCAGTGACCAGCAGGGTGCTCCAGGCCTCAATCCTGCATCCAGTCCTGTCCAGTTGTTGGCAGATAACACCAAACAGGGTGTCATTCAAACTGGGAGGAGTGGCTGATATGTCAGAGGGTCCTGTTGCCATCCACTGGGACCTTGACAGGCTGGATAAATGGGCTGCTAGGAATCTCAAGAAGTACAAAAAGAAGTACAAAGTCCCGCACCTGGGAAGCAACAATCCCAGGCACCAGTATATGCTGGCGGACACCCATCAAGAAAGGAGTTTTGCAGACAAGGACCTGGAGGTCTTGGTGGACACCAAGTTAAACGCGAGCCACAAGGGACCTTTGCCACAAAGAAGGTGAACGGCATCCTGGGTGCATTGGGAACAGCATGGCCAGCAGGCTGAGGGAGATGATCCTTCTGCTCTACTGAGCACTGGTAAGGCCATGACTGGAGTGCTGTGTCCAGTGCTGGGCTCCTCAGCACAAGAGAGACTTGGACATACTCTTTGGCCTGGAAAAGAGAAGGTTCAGAGGGATCCTGAAGTATAAATTCCTGCAGGGAGGGTACAAAGAGGACAGAGCCAGGCTCTTCCTGGTGGTGCCCAGTGAAAGGACCAGAGGCAATGGGCATAGAATGAAATACAAGACATTCTATCTTAATATCAGGAAACATTTTTTCCCATGGAGAATGAGCAAGCAGTGGCACAGGCCTAGAGGCTATGGAGTCTCACTGCTTGGAGGTATTGAAAAGCTGCCTGGACATGATCCTGGACACCCAGCTCTAGGGGAACTGCTTTAGCAGAGGGTTGGACCAGATGACCTCCAGAACAAATTTCCAACCTCATCTGTTCTGTGAAGATGTGATATGGAACTTAGGACTAAGAACACACAGCTGCAGTATGAGATAGATTCCAGCTTTATCAGAGGAGGACAATGTTTCATGCTAACTGCAAAGGATTACCACATTCAGTTGCAATACTGGATTAATGTGTTTGCTGGAGAGGTGAAAAAAAACCAACTCTGAAACTACATTTCATTTCATTTCTGTCACAGATACATACTAGCATGAGAAAGCAACGATATTTCTTGATAGATAGAAGAGCTAACAGCAATATACTACAGGAAGAAGGAGATCAATGCCTACTTCTTCCTCATTCTCAGCACTCCTTGAACATGTACACTGATGTCCCCGTGAACTTGCCCTAGGAGGAAGGGGATGGGAAGAAGGCTATCTGATAAATACTTTGTAATACACTGTCACCATCCAAAGTGGAGGGAGGGAGTGGGGTAGCAGCAGGAAATCAGTCTGTAATAGTTTCGTCTTTTGAAAAAAGCATGATACTTATCCACCCCCACACAAAAATAGCAGGAATAGACTATAATGCCTTAAGGCAGACTCCCCGCAGAAACTAGCCCCCTATTCTGGCTAACGTTTGAAGATGTCACAATCTTGACATTTTGAGTACAATGAGATCCTGACTAAATAACCACTTTAACAGAAACTACACAAAGTTAATGTCAGTCCCTTCTGGTAGAACATTGTCAGGATGAAACCTCTCCCACATTTAATGAAAGATGTGTGTTAATGTTCCTCTTGCCAATGGAAAATTGAAAAAAAGTTTTGAAAAACAACATTTTTTATACAGAATGCCAAAACAAGAAAATGTTTCTAGTTCTGATCTCACTTAATTGTCCATTTCTGCCTTGCCTACTACACTGGTATGCAAAAAAAAGATCAAAGCTGAAGATACTGAAAAATCCTCAAATACCACTAGTGTCTTATGACACAAACACGATATTTAAATTACTTTTGGACACACCTGGCAGCCTTGAGCTGTGATTATTATACCGTGAGTTATCTGGCATCCATTGTTTGTTTGTTTGTTTGCTTGCTAACCAGTGCAATGTCATAGGAGTTATGGAGAAAGGGGTTAAAACCCATAATATAGAGCAATTATCACAATCAATGATAATAACCAATAATACTTTAAGATGAGTACTGGGTACTAGGAAAAAAAAAAGCTACTCCTCCAGGAAGCGTGTAATAAATCTTCAAAAATCTTTGTCTAATACCAGTCTATACCCACTAAGCAACAATCATTCCAGACACCAAAACACAGATTCAATTCCCAAGTTTTGAATTCGGTCCTACCTCATCCATGAACTCTATTTTCACAAATCAAGTAAGACCAACCGTAACTGAAGAAAGCCTCACCCCAAACTTGCACTGATTCCAGGAAAACTTTCTCTTTGGGCTTACTTAGGATTAGCAATTAGCCAAAACCTCAGCTATACGAAACTGATGTCCTATAACCAAAAACTCAGTTCCTGGAATTATTATTAATAGATGAGCTTGCCTTTCAGTGGCAAGAGCAAGCATATAACTGACTCTTTTCTGAACCCCCATCCCAGTAGGTTTAATGCTACTCACTGCAAAATGAAAGGTGTTACAGCAGATAAGATTAGAGGACAATGGGGAAAAGAGAAGAAATTAAAAGATTTTAATCTTTCCCCAAAATAAGAATACTCAATGAACAGAACAGGAAATCCTGCAATCTCTACTAGATCTGTGAAACTTAAATCTGGCAGATGGGTGTGGGTAGAAAAGTACTTGGAAGAGTTTACAAACTAGATGTTCCCTTGTTGAAGATTCTTGGTTGATTTCAGGCACTTAAATGGTAGCAGCCATTAGCAACTTCATTGTTTCCAGATGTCAAGAAAAAAGCATCTGTTAGCTAGCAAATGATAACCCAACCTCAGTTACTGACAGCTTCATCACATTAGTGGAACTGCAAGAACACAACACAACATTTTTCAGGCACAGTATTTTGGTGTTCAAATTCATACCAATCTAAAAACATGGTAGCACAACTTCTTGGCAATGGGGACTGTGATTGGGACAGCAATCCAAATTTCTCTTTCCTCAACCCTTTGAACAAAATTTCTCATGCTATTAAAGGGTCTTGGGTTGTATCTTCAAAACATGCTCCGACCTGGGACAAATTTTCTAAAAGACCACATAAAACTCCAAGATGAAGACTTCTCTCAATACACTCCTTTAGCATTTTAAATTGCCCAGTAACAAAGATAGAGCTTGTCTGTGTAGGATGCAGAGCCTTTTTGAGGGCTGATCCAAGACTATAAAATTAATTTCTCCTGGAGCTAAAGGGAAAACTCAAAGTTCCCCATCTTCTATTCCAGGTGTATGATGCTTCTTTGATCATTTGTTTTCAAATGTGAAACCAAGTGTATTTGTAAATGCAGACAAAAGCCTCCCAACAAAACCCTACCAAAACTAAGGCATTCCTGCCTTGGCAGGGGGGTTGGACTAGATGATCTTCAGAGGTCTCTTTCAACCCTAACAATTCTGTCATTCCAGTGCGCATTACTTCTCAGTTGATAGAATGAAAGGACAAGAACTTCAGTTAATGAATTAACTGATACTGACTGACTTGACATAACAAGGAGCAGAATTTCTGAAGCACTACAGCTTAGCCTGCCCCTGAAATGCTCAGTAGTTAGAGCAAAGCAATCTTCATAATCTACACATTAATAACGCTTGATGACCCTACTATGCATATAATTATTTTTATTATACTACATGTTAAAGCAGCAACCATTCTAAGAATCACTTTATGCACAATTTTCAAGCTGTTATCAATTGTGAGCTTCAATAGTTGTACAGCTTTGTGCCTTCTATTTAAAACAAATGGTAAAAAATTCAAATAAAACTGCAAGAAGCAGCTGCTTTAATATGAGTACACTCTTTGGCAAGCTGCCTCCACATTTACTCAGACAAGTTGCAATTTTCTCTCCAACAGGAAGTGCATTCAAGTATTTTTGGGAAAAGAAATCAGAAAGGAAATTACCACGACCCACACTGAACTACACTAACAGGCACTCTGCTACCAGTAAAACTTCTGCTAAGGGTTACTTCTACTAACAAGAAAGGTTGACATTCTGGAGACAGACAGCTAAAACCCCCTTTGGAAACCAACTTGAGCTCCACTTAAGTGACAACTACTGCAAGGAAGTGCTGGAAGACAGGTTTTCTTGTATGCTGTAATTTACAGTGTGCTTGCTTCCCCAGAAGAGCAGACAGAATTCAGTGGGGAGGATAATGCTCATGGCACAGTAACATCACTAGCAAAACATTGTACTGCTGTCTCCAAAGCTGGCAAACACATGGAAACATGGTTAGAGAACTTACTGAGGAAAAAGGATTCAGGTCAGCTAAGCAAGCCAGGGCAAGAATCAAACATCCTGTCTGGATGCCTCTTCACTTAAAATACGAGTTCTGGGCCCCAGCAAGGTGATTCAGAGTGCTTCAAACAGGCATCTTAGGATGCTTATGTCACCAGAGAAGGGCAAACAAAAACCTCGTAACCCTTTCAGGCTTCATAAGGTACCAACTAGAGGTAACTAACAGAAGTCCAGAGCTCAGGTATGAGCTTCTCTCTTGCTTCTCTCCAGAACTTAGGCTTCCCTGACTGGACTGCATGTTGTATAGCTGAATGCCAAAGGGATGAACAGCACAGTATTTTCTATGGGAATATGTCTTTGAAAATGCAGGCGAAAGAGATGGAAAAATGGTGTTGTGATGAATCATAACAGAACTTTGCAGAGAACTGTATCCTCCAGTCAAAAAGATTTCTTACCATGTAACATTCCTTCTAGGCTATCTGAGGTTAAAAAACAAAAAGGTATGGATGGATTTTTGATATTTGCAATTTGCAGTGCTACAAAAAAGTTTTCCCAACTACCCTTTAACTTGAGCACATAAATTTTCTTAAGCCATTACATGAAACTTAAAGGATCTGAATGTAGTTCTGGAAGGAAAGGAAAAAGAAATATCAAATCTTCTATCCGTTACAGACAGACACACTAGAAAACACAATTATTAATCTAAAAGAAGACTTCCTGAAACCAAGGATTTTGTACATGCCTAGATATTAATAAAATTTTTTAAAAAGGTTGCATTTAGTTTTGATGTAGGAAATATCATATAACATTCACATTAAAAAAAAGTGGACACAAATACACTCTCACTCTACACGAATCAGAAACAGCATCAACAAGTATATACATTAACTCATCTACAGTGGAAAAGAATACTTTCCTCTGTGCCGAACTTCCAGTTAAGCTACTTTGACTTAAAGAAAACATAAAAATCAAGACTCAAACAGGTCCCTTTTATTGTGATAGTGAACCTTAAATTATTTGTTTCTCCTGTAGAATTGCATAACCCTCATGCTTATATGTCCAAAACTGTGAAAGACTGACATACATAAACTTGAACATAATAAGTCTGCTCTGTATTCATTTTGTCTTACAACAGATTCCACTAACTTAATTCACTCGGAACATCTCATCTCAAATGCCAAGCATTTGCATTTATAACAAAGCCCAGGAAAGAAAGAATATTTTCTTATATTCTTTATGTCAGAATGTGAGCCCAGAAACTTTAAAAAGAGAAATCTCAGTACCCTCCTAAAGAAAGTAGAAATATCAAGGGAAACTGTGGTTTCACTAATTTAAATTCCTGCTTTTTATTAAAGGATAAACTACACTTAAGAAATCCAGATGCCTTACTTTTACAGTATGCAGCCCAGCACTATTTTTAAGAGAAGCAAAGTAGCCAAACCAATTAAAAAAACTATTTTGAAAAGAAGTTAACTGACACAATGAGGTTTGGTTATTCTTCAAGAACAGCAGGCTTCAAACAAAAAGGCTGTGTCCCTGTGAAGAATAAAGATGTAGTATATGATTATAAATAATTATTTCTAAGCTTGTATGACTTCACTGAGTCTAAATAAAATGCAGACTTCTAAAATCACTTTCATTTAAGCTGTATCTTTGGAAGGAAACTAAGACTATTTTGTGCAGCATGACTTTCATCTATTCAAATAAGAATGCTTTTTATAAACTTGGACATTAGGGATATTTGAGTCAGGACCACTGTTCTTCAAAACACAAGCATTCAGACTCTTAACAATTGCAAATTAGCTGCTTGGCAAAAATCCTTATCAGTGGCTATTAAATGTAGTCCCTGATATATCCTGACTTTTTTTTCTTTTTTTTTTTGAGAAAAATTATTATCCTGTTGACATACACAAAAATATAGAACACTAAGTTAACTATCTCTAATAAAACAGATCCTGTCAAAACTTTCAAAGAAACTTGAAAAGATCTTGTTAGGGAAGATAAAAGTGAGATGAACCCCTCAGGTTAACTTAAAGAGATCAAGACAAGGAAAACCCCTTCCAATTTTCATTATGTGCCAGACTGTGAAACTTAATTCTTTACCTAAAGGGAGACTCTTAACCATGATTTATAGAAGACCCTGGATTTCTTAAAAATAATAACAATAATAATAATAGAAAGCCTTTGTACTCTCATCAACCATAAAGCAGCACCTCTATTTCACATTCCTTTTTTTTTCTGTTAATTGTACTTCATAGAATATTTTGGAGGAGGTCAAGGGGTAATTTGGAATATTGGTATCAACACTGTACACAACTTTTAGATTTGACTGTTTTCAAATGAAAAAATTCTGCTTCACAGCAATCTTTTTCAATAACTTTCAGGTTTTCCTCCACAAAGCTTAACCCACTATCTCTAGTGATTGGGGAGTTAAGTGGACTTTCTGTACCTACATTAGTTGATTTAACAGAAGGCATGCCTTCCTTTT
Organism: Ptilonorhynchus violaceus; assembly: GCA_013397565.1. Classification (NCBI taxonomy): domain Eukaryota; kingdom Metazoa; phylum Chordata; class Aves; order Passeriformes; family Ptilonorhynchidae; genus Ptilonorhynchus; species Ptilonorhynchus violaceus. The sequence continues at coordinate 1,902,106 of VZRJ01009411.1, read as the reverse complement.
GTTATAAATAGTTTGTTGCAGAGAGTTTTCATTCTCTGAGCACTTCAGTTGAAAAATTTCCTAGTTACATTTTGCATTAATTTTCCACTTCAGCTTTCAAACTGAACAGTGACAATTTTCTCACATGTTCCACAAAGGGTCTGGGCTATTCTTCCACATGGTGTTCCCAACAGAGTCTTTCATAAAACTAAAAATAATGTAACAAAAAGCAGGTACAAACAAGCTTCTTTACTAGTAACTTGCAAACCTCAACATTAAGTGCAGCTTTTAGGAACTTGAGAAACATCCAGTCATGTTTTCATACCTTGGTATTGAACCTACCCCTCTGAAAAAAACCAAAAGTGGTGCCCACCCTCCCCTGAAGCCAGCAACCTATGCACAGTCCCAACAAGAAAGGAGGCAAGTTATTCCTAATTTCTGCTTAGCTGTCACCCCAAGATCCAAAACACCTGCAGTTGTCATGGTGGCTTCTCTTTCCTACACATCAGGAAACTGGCTTATTTTTGCACTGATCTGCCATCCTCAAGGCTGGTCTTATTTCTTTCTGCAGTCCCAAAGAAAGGGACTAGCACAGTCAGTACTCTGCAGGCATGCCTCAACTTCAAGTTGAATAAAATCTGGGACATTTTGGCAAAAATCCCAACAGTGAATTATAGCCAGTGAAGTCGCCTGGAAAGAATCACAGGTTAAGGAAAAAGGAGTCAATACCAAATACACTAAGCTCACCACTGATGGTTCTCAAGAACAGTTCTGTACCTCTGTCAGAAGTAACTTAAGCACAGACAAGCCTACCTTCAAGGCAAATGGCTGACCTCAAAAAGTCTTTTCCAGCATTTTGGGGCTGCTTTTCAGTTGTGTTTTTTTTCTCTGACCTGGAAGAAGTCAGCAGGACTTCATCTTCGCAAGCTCAAGGCCTTGAGAATTACAGCTGCACTTACTGAGAAGTAATGTGATTTAATTAATACTTTGGTACTTGTCTGCACTAAAACTCAACATTATTATTTTTATAATATACGTATTAGACATCTTCTTACTTGTTAGATGCTGAAGCATGTTCTAGCATTCACTGGTTTATTAGCCTTACTTAGCCTGCCAAAATTCTTGAGGTTCTCCCAATTACTCTATCTTCTTTTAAGATAGTACTACCATGCATTTCAGACTTTTGTCTCCTGTTTCTCTACATTTATACCGACATGTATTTTCCCTGCCTCTTAAACTATAGCTACAAAAACATTACACTGTCGTAAGTGTAGGTTTAAAGCCAGAGAGACTACTTAACATCGTCTGGGGAATAAAAAAAGAAGTAAAATATCCTGTTACCATCAATGGGAGGCTTACACTTTTGAAGCAGGATCAAGTTTCCAAGGAAAAGACTTGGTGAAAGCTGACAGAAACAAAGTTGTTCTGGCCGAGTTTAGACAGACCAACCACACACTGTGGCTCGAGTCTGGAGCGCCTCCTGCTGTTCATCTGGCAGAACAGCAGCAGTGGTCGGTAACTACTGTGGAAATAGAGTGACAATAAAACCAACCCAAGGTGCCAGCAAATGGCATTAAAACTCTACAGTCCAAACGCATGTGGACATCCTGCATTCTTCAGAAGTAAATATCCACCTTGTAAAATTAGTTATTATTAGAAATCTAAAGAAGGATTTATTTCCTTAATCCTGTTACAATAAAGAATAAACGTATATTTACAAGATAAAATAAATACATTTAAAATACAAAACATGCTCCAAATATAAAATAGACACATTAAAAACATGTCATGAGTTTCAGTGTCATTTGAGATGTAGCTGGGCAAAATCTGGAGGACTAAAGAGGAATTAAAAAATCACATCAGGGATTACACTGATGCTGGCTCCCAACCTTTCTGTTTGCAGACATGGCTGTATAGACCAAACTAAGAAACAGTAAACCTTTTCCAGCAGACACAAACACTGTCCCATCTAATATTTCTTGCACCCCCTAGTGCTGCATGTGTGACAATACTAGAAATGGCTGAGTTACTTAATCAAGAGCTAAACCCCTGTAGTCTCTTTCTTTACACCTACATTTGTAAAGAGAATTTGCATCTTATATACCTGACAATAGCTAGGAAACTGAGTCTGTACATCAGCTGGAGTCACAGTGACAACAGCAGTCCTAAAGAAATACCCAAAAGTAGACATTTGCTTCCCTTTCAACAAAAATGTTTTACTAAGTAGAAGAGAAATTCCTGATACAGAAATCCACCACACAAACTACTACTGAATCCCAGAACACAACAAACAAATACAGAAGCCATGCTCTGCACACAGCTCTATTATAAATACAACCACGGCATTTCTGTAAAAGACAGAAAGCTAAAAGTAAATTTCTTCCATAACAGAGAAACCCCTGAAGAACAAAAAAAAAAACAACCAACTAAACAAAGAATGGAAGAAATGCGTGACAGGTAAATGCATCTAGTTTGAAAACATATTTTGTCATTCCATGATGTAAAAATGCAAAATAAAATAGGATACTGGAAGTAAAGAGTAAATTATTTATTTAGCTTATAAATATAAAAAATGAAACACAATACAATTTTTTTGGAAATAGCATTAAATCATTTTTCCACAGAAAAAAACAACTAAACAAACAAGGAAAACAACATCACTTTTCCTTAAATACATTATTTAATACTACAAGATAATTGGCTCAGTTAGGAAGAGAGTAACAACAGATAGCCAAAAGTCAAACTCCAGTCAGTATGAAGGCTAAACTGAACACATCATAGCATCCACAGGGCATTCAAGAAGGGATGTGGTCAAACAGAGGTAAGTACAAATACAAGATAAAGGATAGTAAATTCGCATTTGCATAGATAGTAAGTGGAAAATAGAACATATTTAGGTCACAGACATGACGAGGTATATTCCCGTCCTCTGGTTGTCATGTGAATACTCTGACTCCTGCCTAGTTTCAGTCATAAAGCACAGCCCTTGATCCTATGCTGTGGAGAAGTGAGTTTTACTTTTCAGGGCTGATTACCCACTATCCAGTACCCTGTTAAACACCTACAATATGGGCAGAATGAATGTAAAGGCTTGTTTAGGCAGTCAGATCAAAAACTTTTTCCAAAGACAGACAACTATCCAGAAACAGGACAGTGAAAGATCTACACTCTTGTTTCGAAGCAAAGCAGTTCTGCACACAATGGACAGGAAAACTACTTTTTCTCCCCTGTCTTGTAGATGCTTGTATACCTGCCAGAAAAAAGATATTCCTGCCCAACTTGGAGGGTGCAAAACACTGAGCCTCAATCCTGCACTGTAATCAGGGAGGCCCTACATAGATCCAGGAGACTCTTCACACTGATCCAACTACCAGACTTGATGCCTGAATTTAAAAAAAAAAAGCAAAGATACACTGCCAATGTCTGGGTCTGTTTTACCTGCAGCTCTCCCTTCACAAAGCTACCATGCAATTCTTAAAGTAACTTAACTGGGTCTCTTACAAAGCCCCCCAAGGAAAGGAAATATATTTCTTTCTAATGACAAAAAGAGCAGAATAATCTATTTGTGATCATCAGCAACTCAACTATGCGATGATTAGCTTTATGAGGAGATCTAAGGACTGTAAGACCAGTAAGACTAAGAACCACAATCAGCATCAGAAGACACTCCTCCAGGAGAAGCAACAAACACAGTGTCTTCTACACCCAATGTTCTAACCCTTACAGCACACCCCAACTCTGAAAACAACCAGGTCAGCTGCTGCCTATCCTTCCATTCCATGTTTATACTACCATAGATTTCTGATCCAGAATAAACTACTATTTTAATCAGATACATCCATTCTATGTTTGTTTAAAAAACAAAAAACTGCAAATCTGTAGTGAAGGAAGATTTTTTCTAACCTCCACTTGTGAGAGAAGCACAACTTTCAATTATCTTTTCCAACAGAAACCTAAAAGGTCATTGCTGCTAATCTAATAAAGGCAACATGCAGGGCTCACATCTTTCAGAACTGACATCTTATTATGTGCAAAGGTCTCATGCACTATGTAACTCTGTGTAAAAGATTTATTTCCCAGTCTTTGTGAGAGAGATAAGCATGAATTCTATCCATAAGCAGTGAAAATTTACTCAAGAAGTTGCTATTTCAAGTCTGCAGAAGAGGATGAAGTAAGAAGTACAATGAAGTTAAAATATGAAGAGGAGTTGGATTGTATTAAGTGTTCACAATTTATTCTTGAACGGTACTACAGCCCAGCTAAGAACTAAAAGCAAAACAAGAATAAGGATTTTCTATCTGTTCTGAAAGTGCTTTACGCTCTTTTATCTTCAAAGAGAGAAAACACTTCCCTGGAAAACAACAGAGGAGCCAAAAACTTCTACAGGCATTCCAGCAGTAACTAAGAAATGTTACAAACAACTGTCCCACCAGATAATATTTATTTTTTCATATTGAAGTACATCTTCAAAGAAAGAAATCCTGTTTATATTGAGGACTTTCTTTATCCTTATTGCAAGGACATTCATTTACATTACAATCAGGAACATAAGGAGCTTACCTCTCAGCACGAAGGACGCCACTGTAGTAAGGGTGATCCCAGGGCATCAGCATCTGAAAGAGAATCCTAGCTTATAATTACAATAATGGACAACAAGTGAACCCGAAGTAAAAGTTTTGTTTCCTTTAAGTATTCTTGCAGTTTCAGCAAGTCATAGAACTTTAAAACATAATGGGAAACAATTAGGGCTCAAACCATCATTATATAGCAGCATCATATATCATAACCAGAAAACTTTTAAAATATTTTTTGCAGATTGTTCTTCTTTTTCAACTATACAATAGGACTTCATAACAGATTTCAAGAAATACACTGAATTCAAATAAAAAGATAAACCTAGACACGTACAGAATTAAGATACATACAATGTAGCATACAAAGTGGACTTGCATCTAACCTAAAGTACAGCTTTTATTTTTCAAATGAATGAATGAATTCAAAGTAAAGTGATACTCCCTTTTACCACTTTATGTTTTGGTTATCTTAGTATCACTTTGTATAAATCAACAGCTCTCTCACACTCAACACTTGGTTTTAATACAGCAGCTAAGCAGTCAAAAAGCATTTGAAGCCGCAAGAGAGAATGTTTCTCTTTCTAATTCTACTACATCCTGTACACTACAGTAGAGTTAATTCTAGAACACGATTACCTTATTCTACATTTTTAAAAAGAAAAAAAAACAGACAACCACACATGTAAATGTAACTTACTGAATTCTGGGGGTTGAGCTTCATTTTCATCTTTGTCATCATTTCAAAGTCTTTTTGAGTTCTGAAAAACATTTTTATGATGAAAACGTTAGTGAAAGATTTTTGAGCAGTGTAATACAGTAAATGATAATACTCCATCCTAAGAAAATGTTCATCATCAGAGATGTTGAGTACTACATAAAATTACTACATAAAATTACTATATAAAATGACAGGTCTACATACCACGGTAAAAAAACTTGTCCATTCTGCTTCTGTCATTCAGGTACTTTCCAATTAAGTCCCTCTTACTCTGGTTGTACACCTCCAAATCATTTTCATTCTTAAAATACACCCCATTTATACACAGTGATGAAACTGTTTTGTGCTCTGTGGAACTCAGGGTGTCAAGATGGAAAAACAGGGACATTTGTTTACAAATGTAAAATATATGGACTTGTGCATGTTGCAAGAAGACCAAGAGAGGTGTTCTTTTACACTTCAACTTGGTCTTCTTGTTTGCTGGTAACTGCATTTCTTGGCACATCATTTGTTACCTTCAGTCCTGGGTGTTCTCAGACACAGAATCTATTCTAAGCAAATAGCTTCTCTGAAAACCCTGGGAAAGTCTTGGTTTTTGTTTCATCAGAGCATACAATAAGCAGCACTAACTTATTAACGAAAAAGTCCTCTATTCTTGAAATAAAGAGTACGGTTGAAAAAATAACTTAGTGAAAAAGACATACCTTTTAGACAACTGCTCAGAAAGCTTCTCCAGAAATTGTCTTACTGTTTCTAGGAGGAAAAAAATATGGAAATCATTTTTTTCTTAAATGATGTGAAGTTTACATCAGAAAATCCCAACCAAAAGAATTCCCTTAGACTTTTTAACAAACTACTCCACTGACAATATGTCAAGAGAATTTAGTACTACATTTACTCTGTTATGTGCTGAGATAATGACAACTTCATAATCTAAAGAGTGAGCATCAATTCCCAAGCAAAACACCAAATCCTACTCAGTGAGCACTGTTATTTAAAGAAAGCATGAGTATGGCATACAGCAAAATGGAACTGCAATAAAATACTTCACTGGAAGAAGTATGTGCAAACTAGCTAAAGAAACTAACAACCTTTGACCTCATACCTAACACAGTGCATTTGATTGCTCAACATGTCCTTCCATACATGCCTTATACCTGGATTTTTGGCCATTGTTCCCTGAAGAGCCCTGTGGGCAAAGGTGTCATATCCAACCAGCTGTGCCAGGCTGTTTCTGCTCGCAAGCAATTCCTCCAATCGACCCAGCTGCTGAGCATTTGAGTGAAGAAAAATCTTGTAAGCAGCTTCTCGCACCTAATACATACACACACACAAAAAGATAAAAAGGTCACATTACTACAGTGCCATTTTTTGGGGAAACAAGTGATGCAACTGAAGATCCGGCATAACAGCTGTATTTCACTGACACTGTTGGGAAAAGGCCTAAAGCCTTTCAACAATAGGAATTACAACTGCCTGACAAATACAGCTCTCTTACCCATTAAAAGTGGAATGAGGAAATGCAATGAGACAACCTAACAGATCAAGACTGCCAAAAAGGGTCCTGTTCTCCATTCCTGTCAGCAGTCTCTCATCACCTCCCTCCTTCTGCCAACATCTGTGCTTCTCAAACCACTGTGGGTTGTCTTAACTCACTAAAACTTCTGAAAATAAACCCAAATTGTTCTCTGCACATCAGTAAAGCTTGCTTATGGAACAATCTGATAAGAAAAAGAGACAGGGTCAGAGGAGAGAAAAGAGAGGAAGAGAAAAGCCTTATCTCTTTTGCAGTAGAAAGCTATTAGTCTGTCCATCTGCCCACAGACTTTCTCCTTTTCTCATATTTTTAGTTTGTTTGGTTTTTTTTCAGAATTCTGAAAGAAAAATTACCTGAAGACTCAGAAAAATTGATAAAATGCCTTTATGCTTCACAAAGATAATTTTATTTTGTACATATGGAATAACTCAAGAAATCCAGCAACAAGTTACGCTTGTCTTCATCTGAAATAAACTTCTCTCTTGGACTATACATTGAACAAGAGGGCAGGTCCTGAGTTTAGAAAAAATATGAATATAAAAATTTACAAGTCATTTTGTACCTGGTCTGTTCCACCAGAACAGGTTTTTTTCTTGAAAAAAAGCAAATTAAGTAAGAGAGATGATTGCCCTTCCTTGAACATGGTTCAGCAGTGTGTCTTTGCAGCAAAGGCCAACAGCTTACTGAGCTCAACCAGAAAATGAACAGCCACCTGTGTCCACAGATGTGACTGCTTTCCTCTACTTGCTACTGTCCAGACAATACTTGAACTACAATGTCCAGATCTGGGTTCCACTTGACAATAAAGACACTGACATACAAGAGTGGGTCCCGCACAGGGCCACCAAGTTGTTTGGGGGCTGGAGCACATGACCCAGAATGGAGGCTGAGAGAGCTGGGTTTGTCCAGCCTAAAGAAAGATATCCCCTGAGCTCCTTCTTATCTACTTTGCAGTTGGGTGTAGAGAACATACACACAGACCGTTCTTGGAGGTGCAGAGCAAGAGCAGAAGATGTAATGGACACAACCTAGAAAAGGAAAAATTCCAATTTGATATCAGGAAGTAACAATAGTAGTGAGGGTGGTCCAGCAAACAGGCTGTCCAGGGAAGTAATGGAATCTCCATCCTTGGAAAGTGATCAAAATTCAACCGGACATGTCACTGACAAACCTGATTACTTGATCCTGCTCTGAACAGGATCAGACTCAAACTGACAAGCTCCAAAAGTACTTTCCAACCTAAATTACATGATTTTCAAACAGTCTCTTCAAAGAGCTGACCCAGAGAACTGCATTCTTTGATATATTACTCACAGCTTCTGTAGCAATTCTGCAGATCACACTATTTTCAGCACAAGAGTTTAGAGATGACATACCATGAGTATTATTCCTTTACTTACATCCTATCAGTGCCACAATTTAATTAATTTTTAATTTCTTACAGAAATTTAAAATTACAGCTTGGATTCTACCACAGTAAACTTTTCTTTTTTGTGACAAACAAGATTTCAAAGCCACCTTGACTATTTAACTACATACTATAAGTGCAGACAAAATTCCACGACCAAGAGCATATTAAAACAGCCCAGTGTTCTATCTAAAAGTCTAGAGAGCCATTGCCGTATTTCAATGAGTCTAAATTAATTTTAAATTTATAACCCTAAATTAATTATTTTTCAGAAAAACAACATTAACTAAAATATGATTATTCAGGATAATTCAGGTTGGATGGGACCTCATGAGGTCTCTAATCCAACCTCCTGCACAAAGCAGAGACAGCTACGAGCTAAGACCAAGTCACACTAAGCTTTTTCTATTCTGGTCCTGAAACCCTGAACATATGGGTAAGACAGCACGACCTCACTGTCTCACTGCCTGGGTATCATCAGCAGGAAAAACTTCTCCAATTGACAATTTTCATCTCAGCTTGTGCCTTTCAACACTTGTCCTAGTGTCATGCACCACTGTAGAGCCTGGCTCTATTTTCTCCATGATATCCTTGTAAGTATTGGCTGGCCCACACCACCTCTGCTACAGGGTTAACAAGCCCAGATCCCTCAGCCTTTCCTCACAGTGCAAGCACTCCAGTTATTGCACGTCTCGGTGGCCTCTGTTGAAGACACTCCTAAACATAATCTCTTCCCTCAGTCCCTGGCTCTGCCCCTGTTCATGCAGTCCAAGATGCTGTTGGCCACCTTTGCTGCCAGGGTTACTGCTGGCTATGCATGCTCACAGCTTCCTGCTCACCAACACTGCGGGCCTTTGCCACAGATCAGACCCAGCCAGACCTATTACCAGGAATTCCTCCTTTCCAGGTGCAGGATTTTGTACTTGTCCTTTTTGAATTACATAAGGTTGACAATGAACCATTCCCTCAGCCCCTAGGCCACTCTGAACATCAGCCTTGACATTGAAGTGTATGGATTATTCCTCTCAATTTGCTATCACCTACAAATCTGGTAGGCAAGCCCCTGTCATGTCCTCTATGGCACCGATAAACAGGAGACCACAGACAGAGCCCTGCAACAGTTCTTTCATTACCAGTCTTCCTGTAGGGTACATTTCAGCCACTATTCTCTGAGTCTGATTGTGTCCACCAATCCAGACTGTAATCTCCCCCCTTGGGCTGAAGTCACTGATGAACACTGAGGCAAAAGAAAGTGATGAGCATCTCAGCCTTATCTGTGCCTGCTGTCACTAAGTCACCCACTTTACTTAGCAAAGAGCCCATGTTTTCCTTGCTCAGGCTTTCAGTACTAATGCCGCAGTAGCTGCTCTTGTTGTTCTCGCCTTTGATGTCCCTTTCAAGACACAATTGCAGTTCACCTTTGCCCTTCCCAGCACCATCCCTACACATACAGGCAATATTACTAAATTCCTACCCTGGATCTTGTTCCTGCTTCCACTCTACATATGCTATCTTTTGGTGATGAAGCTTTGTTATGAGATCCCTGCTTGTCAAGCCTGGTTCCTGATACATTTGCTTGGCTTTCTAAGGATCAGGATGCACTGAGTATCTTAATACTCCCATGTGCTTGGAGGATGCTGCCTTTAGAGAACTACCTCTTTCTTGAGCTCCTTCACCCTTCAGAATTGCACTTCATGAGATCCCACCTCCCAGTTTACTGAATAAACTGAACTATGCTTGCCTAAAATCCAGAGTCTGTATTCTGCCCTTCTTCTTCCTTCAGCCATTCAGGATCTGCACAGCCATTATTTTATAGCTGCTACAGTCAAGTATGCCATTGATTATTACATTCTAAAAAAGTTTTTCCTTGTTAATAATAACATCACAATCATAAACCACATGCATTTGCCTCACTAGCAAGTCAAATAACTGATATGGACTTCTGTTATAGAGGATGCCAAAGTAAATTCGGGGAATACAAACCAGATCATCAGGACAATCAGCATGTAGACCAGCAACTTGTAAGTAATTTCCTTCAGCTGTAAAATTATACCGAATGTGCTCTGGCAAAACATGTTTGTCAATCTTGTTGGGAAGGTGAGTTCCTATCAGAAATTCATTACATAAATCCAATATTCTGACGTTGAGCTCAACTGCCTTTTTGCGCTGTAAGAAAAACAAAGCACAAAGTAATATCTTCAGACATGGTACAAGCAGAACTCAAAGTTTCTAAAACCTTAGAGGATTCTTTCAAATATGAAGCAGAAAATACAACACTCAAGATTAGACCTACTACATCAAAAAAGTCATAATGCAGGGCTGAAGTCAACAAGATCAGATGCTCATACAGATCTATAATTTCATAACACACTGAAATTCGAAAGAAAATGCCTGTGTTTCTGCAGTAAGAAAATATACAGTGGAGTTCCAAGTAGAATTTACATAGCTTTGCTAGCTTGTAACTGATTGCTAGGTAAAACACAGATTAAAAAAAAGAAACATCTTTGAGACAGATATCCTAAAACAATTGAAATTTTCTTTGTACTGTTTGTTTTGCACTGTGTTCTGGAGACTGTAAAATATTTATAGTATTTCAACCTTTCTCTTAGGAGGTTGTGATTTAGAGTTTTATCACCATCGTTACAGTATTTCACATATTTAACCTTACTGTAAGATATGCTTCAGTGAACTTGCTCTCATTAGTAGAGTATGGTCTCTATTGTCTGTGGGTTCATAGCTCAAAATAACAAAGGCTGAGGGTACAGATACAACATAACTTGTAAAGTCCAAAGAATGACATAACCTGCAGATCTCTGTCCCCCCATTCCACCCTTACTCTTGAAAATACATCTGAGTTTTATTTTAAGAAGCAGAAATTCTTTGTAGCAGAAGTAAATTTCAACTTACAACTGGGAAGGATTCTAAAGTCTGAAATGAGAATTGAAAAGAAACACTGAGCAGCAAGAAAAGTGGAATAGGCAGGGGAGGAAGAAGGAAGTGTGCAAAAATAAGTGAAATTGTAAGTGAAGGCAGATGAAGCACCATAGAACCAATAGTCAAATCAGACATAAATCCCAGAGCTGAAGTTTCAGGGTCATTCTTTGTACAAAGTGATTGTAAAAATATATTCTAGAACCATTTTCTAAGTCACAAAACACCATCACAACTATGATCTCCAGAATACCTCTACCACAGAAATCTGGTAAAAGAGCTTTTGTACAATCTTTTTGGAGGGGATGACTCAAATAAACAAGGTATTAACTTTATACAGTGACATGAGCTATGAACAAAGCATCCATTCCACAAAGCATGGTGTGGGCTGCTGGTTTTGGAAAATCCATCACCAGCTACTGCTGACATCTGTAAAAGCTCCAACACAGGCAATGAGAGACCATGCCCAGATACTTAGTTTTGAACAAGATTTACAATTTCTGGTTATGTGAGCACCAAAGGAGAGTATGGACACACACCCAATCCCTTCTGGAATACTATATTTGATTAACGTGTCATCAAGGTGCATGGGGTGCTGCTTTTCCCTCTCTGTAAATATCTTGTTTTGACAGCTGAGTAGCTATTTTAAATATCTGCTGCAGACACCAAACAAAGGAAACAGGATCCCAGACCTTGCTTATAACTCCTCAGAACAGAAAGGAATGATGAGGACCAAACTGGGAAGAAAAACCAACTATCTAAAAATATGCTTCAGAAGTGATTTAAAACAGACAAAATTAATCATTTCTCAGAATTCCACAGAGGACAAATGGACCCAGAATCACATGATTTCATGTCCCACATGTTTCATTATCTGGTTTTTGGTAGACAGACAAATTTCTGTTCATATATTGTAGCCAAAAGTTACCTTTTCTTCATCCAAATGAATGCCACTGATCTCAAAATCAAACATAAAAAGTTCTGCCACTCGCCTAAAAATACAGTAAACCCCTGTTAAAAGAGCCTCATTTGATAGTAAGCATAATTTCTTAACAGATTTTGCCTTTAGTAGTTATTTATGTTTCACATCTTTCACAGAGAGCAACACCGCAGTTATACGAATATTTTTATTATGGACAAAGACTTCCTATGTTTTAGGTCCTTAACAATTTACTCAGTGAGAAACAATTTTTCCTTTGTTCTTAGTTTAGTCATCTGCATTGAAAATATCCTTCAAAATAATTCCTTTACCTTAATCTAGAAGTTCAACCAATCTGAACAAATTACCATTTTAATTTCATTTCACACTTCACTTATTCTAACATCAGAAAAATATCTCTTCAAATCATCCTTAATCATGGGGAAAAAAGGAAGAAGGAGGCAACTTATACATTATCCTTGTCTAACTATGTCAGTGAATAAATAATTCAAAACTGTAACTGAATAAACAGCTAATAAAACCTATCACAGCTTTGAATAAATACACTGTTAATCTGATTTTGAAAGATATAATTTTCTATAAAGTGAAATAAAGTTATATAGTCTGTTCCATAATTTTATTCCTAAAAACATTGATATATACACCACAGTACAGTATTTAATTTTAATCAAAAGAATGTTATTGAAGAAAATCTTAAGATTTCTTTTTTTTTTTTTTTGGCAGATCTCAGTTATTCAGCATAAAGATACCTTGTGCTCTACAGTCACAGAGACATTCTACCGGATTGCACAACCACAAACTTCCTGACTCCTGTGCCGGTAATTTAGAAGTGACTAATAAATTAACAATGGAGATGTGGCTTGTTTTCCAGTTGCATTTATTAATTCAACAAAACACAAAATATAAGTACAATGTGGACCAATATATACTATCTAAAAATCTAAACCTGTAAGATTCTATATATAATGATCTCCAAGCATTAGTAAGTACCTGGTTTCTGGATCTAGGGAACTCATAACAGTTTCATCAGCTAGCAGACATCTCAAACTCTGACACAGTTCAACGTCTGTATTTAATCTGAAAAAATACAGAGTAAAGGAATCATGCATTAGCAACAGACACTAATAATTCAGTTTCTTGGCATTACTCATTCAAAGGCAGATCTTAGTATTTAATGAAACAACATTAAAAGCTAAGGATTGTATTTTCAAAATGCTTTCTGGTTCGTGATCACACATAAAAGCTAGAAAATTTCTATACAAAGCATGTGTGGGCAAACAGGCATGGAAACAGTTCTTGTACATTCAATAGGAAAATAGTTCTGGATGGTACTTTGTGGCACATACGAGCAAGTCTAAGACTAACTGCTTATTTTTTTTTGAACAAATATAATCAGGGTGAGAGCACAACAGTGGGAGAATTGTTTTCTAATCCTTATTTTGAAAGGACTCAATTAAAGGGAAACCTGTGCCTAAGTCTGCCATCACATAAATGTGCTGCTGACTGCCACTGGAATAGAGTAAGAGCTTACTATCCCCAGAACATTTCCACACACCAATCACTGTCCCCATGCTGACAATACTACGTCCATCGGATCTGCTGGCATGTTATCCACAAGCAGGTATGTCAGCCTGTATTACTGGGTGGGAATATGGTGGGGAATGAAACACATGCATATAACAGTTTAAGAGCCCAGGATACTTCGTGAATACCTTCTTCTTTCTACAAATTTTATATCTGAAGTGGTATTCAGATATTAAAGTCATATTGTTTCAGATATTAGTCATATTGGTATACATGGCGTGCTCAATCCAACTCTTGAGAAATCCACTTTCAAGCATTTTGCGCATACACTTTACAACCACTAGTGAACTGTCACAAGTCCTAGAAAAATGCAGCTTTGAGCCTTTGATGGGCTTCAACATGGAGTCATAAACTGAAAGTAAAATAGAAAAACCTTTCATGAGATACTGTAACAAAACCGAATGTTAAATATTTGTAACAGAAGACCGACACTTTGTTCTCGTGGGCAAATCCTTCCAACATATTTTTTGTTGATCGTTATTTTCATAGATGATCATACAGTAATTTTTAAAGATGCATATGGAAATAGAAAAAAAGAAGAAGAAGAAGAAAACATAAACATACTTCTCTACCACGGTACCGATGTTCCTACAAGCTTCTTCAGCAGCCTCTCTGAATGCAAAGTCAGGGTGGGCAACTTTTACAAAATCAGCCTGACAGTAGAAGAAGAAAACAGTGAAGCAAAAAGACAAATAAAAAAAATCCTGACTTACAAGCAAAGTTGCGCTCAAGCAGTTCCGTTTACATTAACATTTATTTCTACAGTTCTGTGCAATAATTTTGCAAAATTTGCCTCTTTTTTTGTCTAAAACATAAAGCTGATTGAAAACCTTTGCTGACAATTATTAAACCACATAGTGCCTGTGACTTTCCAAAAAGTATAATTAATTCATACACTTCTTGAAACATTTAACTTGGAGTCCTCACAACATAGAGCTACTCCAATGCATTTAAATGTTATTAAAAAAGATTTTTAAAACTAAAATTTCTAGTTAAGAAGTAAGCACACCACCAAATGTGCATAAAGGGTTTTTTCAAACTCTTTTTACTCTTATATATACCACCAAGTTAGGCTTTGACATCATTTCCTAATACGAAGAAATACTTATTTTTAGTAAGTCTCCAAATACTTAAGGGGGTTCATAAGGCTAGAAGGATGCAAAAAGGGCACTGGGGAACTAGGGGCTTCCATGACAGCTGTCATGAATTCGGGGAAGTTCTGGCATTGAAATGATAAAGACTTAAAAGATTAGGAATATATTTAAAGTCTAGGAATACTCTGAAGACATTCAGCATGATTTTACAGAAAGTACATGCAACAAGCTTGACAGTATAACAATATGACTGCAGTTTGACCGAAAAGCAGTCTTAGAAATGTTACACACTTAAGATTTTTACTTCTTAGAATCCCTTTTTAAAATTTAGTACAATATTGACAGAAGGAGAGAGATCAAAATTCCTGGCAGCAGATAACAAGCACCAAATTGCTTCTAGACAGAGATCTGCAAGCTGTGCATCTTTGAACATAAAACACCTGAAAGTAGTACATAAGAGGTAATTTTAACTCAGCAAATTGATACAAAACTATGGCCATTGAATTCTGACATTAGTGTTTTACTTAGGTATTGACTGATTGATTGATTAAGCAGAATTAGGCATAGTCTATACAAAACATAAGAACTAGTGATTTGACAGACCTTGTAAGTGCTTTTAGAAGGAAAAAGTGCCTGACACAAAAGATGTCTTAAATCTAGAAAAGCAGAAACAAGATTTGAGAACTGAAAACACACAGAGACATTCAAATGCAAAAACCCAAGTCAAAAAACTCACTGACCTATTTACTAAGAACTGATTTCAGTATGAAGGTTGTTTCTGCTTCCTTCAACCAAAGAATGATGCTTTGATAAAAGATATGCTTCGGGCAAACAGTTTCCAGAGAGCAGTATGAAATGCTCTATTAAACTTGGCATTCTGTGATACAGAATATCAAACTGAGTACTCTAAATCTGTGGATGACAGAAACTGCAGTCTAGGAAATACCTGCGTTTTCTTTGTGTTGATAAAAAAAGTGATACTGTTGAGTTTCATCTGCTGCTTTTGATCTGCAAGTTCTTTATGGACCTTCACCTATAAACGATCATAACTTAAAAGCATGTGCATTGCAACCCCAGTTTTAACTCTGAAATCAAAACCCTCTTTTCCACAATGTAAGTGACACTGGAGAGTTCATTACAGCAGAAGTACAATTCTGATTTCACTGCTGGGGTATTTTGTTGTTGTGGCTTCTATACTATTTTTACATCTGTCTTAAAAATAACTGAACAGTTTGACAGGATTTATAATTGCCTATCATTTGGTAAAAGCCTTTGTAATTAATTTTCAATCAATTTCATTTTCTGTCTTAACACTAAACTTTATGGAGCTGATATTTACTGCAGTGCAGAAAATCAGAAAATGGAACAACATGGTGTAAGCCCAGCCAGTTTAAAAGAATTTATGTAGTAATAAAAAAAGTAACTTACCAAGTCTGCTACTCTACACAAGCTATCTGAAAGCTGATCAAATATCATTACAGTCTCTGGCCCAGGTGGTGTTGAACATGCCTTCTGGACTAGCTGTTCTGATTCTTGCAAGGCTTTGTCCTGTGCTTCTTGAAATCCTTCTGGACAGATGAGTTCTGGAACACCAAACAGACCCTGAAGTGCAGAACACAATGAAAAAATATCACTTATTACCCTCCTTGATTTCTGCACCTTTGTTTCAAGATTGAATTATCACTACAGAATTTCACCAAAAAGAGCCTAGCCAGCATATTGTAACATTTCACTAGAACGTTCAAACACGAGTGTCTTTGTAAACAGAATAGTCACAAAACCAGTCACAGACACTGATATCACACGAAAATGTTCGTTTTCCACAGCAAAACCTCAATGAGGTTTTTTTAGCCAGGATTGTTTTCAGTAAACATTAAGAGTTTGACATCAAATCCTCACTAACTCTGCTCTTCCACACCATAAACTGCTATCATCCTTTTCTCAAAGCATTTATCTTGCTTCCAAAGCATGGGCATCAAACAAATCACAGGAAGTCCACTTCCATTCTGAAATGAGAGGAAATCATTCCTCTGAGGCAAGAGACTTATCAAGGAATATGATGACTCAGTAGGAGCATCAAAACAGTGAATGAGTTGGCCAGCAGCACTAGATACCAAGGGATTGCAGGCAATAGGATGATTGTTTCAGGCTCATTAAATGAGCCCCAAATACCGGAACTAGATCTCAAAGGAATGATCAACAACAACTGAAAATTTTTATGGCAAGAACTGGGTGAAAAACCTCTTCCTAATAATTCCTAAATTTCATTCAAGTTAAAAGAGAATCTCTTCAAGCAATACACTTTCTTTGCAACTGCCCAACTACAACATGAGCATCTTCTTACCTCCTAACTACAGCATCTAACAGTGAAAGGTATATGATTTCACACAACATCTATCCCTTCCCAAATTCAACCTCAGTATCTAAAAATGACAATCTGGATTTGCAAATCTGCAGTCTCGTCACTTTATAAAGCACTTTTGCCAACTCTTTCTATTAGAGCAGTCAGCTGCAGTTTGCATATATCTTGCAAGTATTTATCCAAATAAAAGGAAAAGCTAGAAATTGACAGCTTGTCTGGACAAGTACATATTCTGAAGCAAATGCGTCCCTTTGAGTAAGTATCTGGGACATTTTGAGTTGGTTTTTCCAACTTTCTTTCTTTTCTGCTGTGTTCTTTAATGGCATTGGTTGCATGGCTGAAACATTATTCTCTTTCTTTGGCCTCAGCACCTACAGCCTACCTGTCACAGCCTCTTTGTGAGCCTGAAATATGCATCTCTGCTTCAAAAGAACTATGTGACAAGTGAATCATCCAGAACTCATTCCTTAGACCAGCCAAACAGACAATATTTAACTGGATTATAACCTGAAGCAAGACTTACAGCAAGACTTTTGCTTGCAGTGGCAAGAAAACCAGAAGAAAAGTGTCCCAAAGAAGTGCCAGATTTTAAACAGAGGTCAAATATGTCCTCATTGAATCCCAAAGTTCAACAGCTTTACCAGCCTGGACACTGTGGCAGGAATGCCTTAGTCAGCAGGAAAACACCTGGATTTTACAGCTGTACCTATTCTGTATGCACTCTGCCATCTTACCCTCTCTGGGAACCTGTTGATTCCCAGGACACATACTAAGAAATGTATCTGACTCACCCTAAAAAGAAATGTCTCAGAAAACCCACGTGTGACCAAATCAGCAAACAAATCCTTTTTTTGCCACAGGCAAAACGTCAAGAATAATGTGCAGGCAAGAGGATGTCAGCAACGTGGCTGCTCCTGAGGCACTGCAGTGGCACGGCACCGACAAATGAGCGATGGCACAGCCAGGGGAGGGCTGGGAGGGAAAGGGGTAATGGAAGGCGTAATGGAAGGCGTAATGATCTCTCTTTATGTACACATGGGCACTGCTGAGGCTCACAGCGTTTCTGCACGCAAGGCCATCACTGTCAAACGCTTCTGTGTCCAAAAGTCAGAACATTTCGGTTCACTAGAACCCATATAAACCCTCAACAAAAAAACTACACACAAGAAAAAAATTACCCTTAAAAAAATCCCTTAAAAAAGTTCAGACAAGCAGAGCAAAACACAAGGCTGACAGCAGCCAGGGCCGCCTCCTG
>VZRJ01009411.1:1824210-1883591 GCA_013397565.1 Ptilonorhynchus violaceus | reverse complement strand
GCAGCCGCCCAGCATGGCGGAACGCGGCGCAGCGGAACACGGCGCAGCGCTGCGCAGCTCAGCCGGCCCGGCACAACCACGCCGCTCCCCAACCCCCGCTCGGCCGCGACCTCCGCGCGTCCGCGCCGGGGGGAGGAGCGGCAGCAGGAGGCGGAGCGAGGCCTTGCGAGGCGGAGCTTCCTGCTCCCGCCGGCCCTCAGCCCACCACCTACCTCTTTCTCCGTCTTCTCCGGGCTCCCCGCGCTCCCCCGCTTCCCTGCTCCCACTCAGGCCGCACCGGGGCCTCTGCTGATTGATACCTGTCCTACACGCTCTCCAGTTTAACCTAAAGCCATTTGAATACGATTTTTTGGTCTAGAGGTTTCTGTAACACAAACTTACGGTGTGTGGCTTACGGGAAAAACTTCTTTTGCTGAAAAATTCACATAACCCTTTCCTCTGCCTCAGTGCCCTTGTATCTCCCTCACTGTCATTTGAGAAGTGCAGCTATTCTTCCTGAATAAACCCATCGCACCCTTTTCGTTTAGGCTCTGTGATCCACACTCGGACTTCAACAACTGTGGGATTGTACCCATATTCCCCTGCGCCCCTGGAATCCTGAGGCGCTGATGGGAACCCAGGCCTCATGCCCAACACAGCATTTGCTCTGAATTCCATGATGCTTACCCATCTCCATTGGCATGTCTGCCTTATTCTCTTCTAAGGAAAGTGAATGATACTTCCCAGCATATTTTTTATTATTTTTGAGGTTTAGAAGAAGAGAGGAGAAAGAAAAGAAAATTCTGTGGGAAAAAAATCACAGAAAATAGTATTTTATGGCACAGGGAATATCTCTTGATCAGTTCTCTAGCATGGCTGCTTTAATGTTAATTAAATATTACCTTTCATTTGGGCGAATTTGTTTTGCACCAGCTAATTCTGAAGTACAGCAGCTTTATGCTGTATTTTTGCACTGGCCTCGAATATCTGCCCACATCTAAGAATCCGCATGGCACTTCCTCCTATCACTCCATTTTGCTTAATTTCAGACCTGAAATTAAGCCAGCCTGCTGTCTGGCTACACAGACAGCAAAGAACCATATTTAAAGGCTGTAAAATCCACCCAGCTACAATGAAACTCACTTGTGCCACAGAGCAAGCAGCCCCTGTAGTGCTATCAAACTAAACTAATTTCAAGTTTAAAAATTATTTTGAAGTGGTTGAATGCAAACTAACCAAATTTCAAGTCCATCTGCACATGCCACCTTGGAAGATACAAACTGGCTTGGAAGTAAGTGGTAAGTGTATATGTTTATACAAGATGCCAGGGACCCACACATCGTAATTCCAGAACTTTTATCTTTTATTCCATCCCACTTTGTTTTAAAACATTTGTTCTTCAGAACTGGATACACACCCCTGTGAATGCCTACAGTAAGTCACCAAACCACCAATGTGTTGAGCCCAGCACTGCAGATTCTGAAGTGTTGTCCTCTCTTGTGCAGGAGCTGTTCCTGAAACCAACTGTTTTCTGTTGAATCCAATAGAAATTGTCCAGCAGATAACAACTTTCTCAGGAAGGGCTAAAGGACAGATACACAGTGTTCATGGATAACGCAGAGTTATGGGGTGGGCAACAGCAGTGGCTCCAGTGGGTCAGAGGTGCTGAACAGGAGGAACCCAGAGAAGGTGGTGTCATCATCAGGGTCTGCAAACAGCCCATTGAACGTCTCTCCTTGGTGAGCCTGCAGCCACACCTCGTCTCCTGCCTGCAGCTCGAGGATAGCAGCTCCCGAGGCCTGGTCCTCTCCACTCTGGTACCTGTCCACTGTGTGCAGCATCTTCATACCGTTCTTAACTAGCGCTACTCGCACGTTCCTTGAGTAGACAGTGATGTGGTAGGTGAAATAGTAAACACCGGGGTGTTTGCAGGTGAATTTGCCAGTGACTGAGTTGAAGTCATTCAGGCCGTTATACAGCACCTTGTCAAACTTGATTGGGCGATTCGGAGGGGGAAATTTGGTGGTGACTGTAAGGCCAACGCTGAAAGCGCTCCGTGGCAGGATTCCTGGGGCACCTACGTCCCCCTTGGCTCCTCTGTCTCCTTTCAAGCCTCTTTCCCCCTGAACTCCTGGATTGCCTTGTGGCCCTATATCTCCAGTATTGCCTTTAGGACCTGGATTACCAGGAGGGCCAATCGGCCCTGGAAAACCAACTCTTCCAGGATGGCCAATTTCACCCTTTGTTCCTTTTGGACCTATGGGTCCAATGCCTCCTTTTAGCCCCTTTTGTCCTTGCAGTCCCAGCTCTCCCTTCTGACCTTTGTAACCCACTGATCCTATAAATCCTTTTGGTCCCAGTTTCCCGGGTTGTCCTCTTTCTCCTTTATCTCCTTTGTTCCCCTTCTCTTCAACAGTCCCATTAGCTCCTAAAGAAAAGGAAAAAAAAACCAACAAAAACAAACAAACAAAACTTTATTGTGATCTTCCACTGGAAGGCACAAATTGAGTTTCAGCATGAGAAAATATATGTGCAGGTGTGTGTCACCACTCTACATACTGTGTTCCATGTACGTACAATTTCTCATACATTTAAGTGCAGGATAAGCACACACATGTCCAGACACTTGTTTTCAGCCTTTGTTATAAAATATGGGTGAGATGGTTCACAATTCAATTAGAGGAAGGGAGGTTTTTTTGACAACACCCTGAACTTGCTTGCCATGTGTTTCTATAATTTCTATGTGATGGAACTTTTCTTGGGTTACCTAGGTTGCTACTGCAGCACAAGTAAAGGCTTTTTGTACTAGTTACTTGCTACCACATGCTTCATTTATCCTTCATCCACTCTTGATCTGAAGACCAAAACCTCCAAAAATCCTCTGGCTGCTGCACAAGGGTTTGAAGGTGAAGATTTCATGATGTGAAGGGCACGTTAGCAGTTGATAGACAAAAGACACCATAGAGAACATATGCTCAATCAATCAGGAAAAGAACCTGATCATTTCTGCACAAGGGCCTTTGGCTTTTCATGTCAGGAATAATGCTGTTTGTACAGTTTACTGTTCTCAATTTGCAACTGGGAGAATTTAACAGCTGCAATGATCTGAAAATACATGAGATTGTATGATGAGCCTCTGGGAAAAGCAGTGTGGGTACATCAGGACAAGGACACAAGAAAAGAAGGTAGCATTATCATTTTAAACAACATTTCTGGCCTCGTGTCTTGTGCTTCTTCAAGGACTGGGATTGTTTCTGATAAACTGGAAAAAAGTCTGAGGGCTGTAGGGTGGCTTGTAATTACTTCCATGCAACATATACCATATGCTATTTCTTAGGGTCACCTTCAGGATTTCGGAGAACCTGGACGCTGGAAGACTTCCATGCTGTTGGATATATACATTATCTGCCCACAATTACTCTAAGGATAGCAACCCCAGCATCTCAGAGTCACTGCACTTGTGCAGAATGACGTGAAGGCATTTGCACAATGGCTGACTCGCTGCTTTTATCCATCAGTCACTCTGCACATGTGCATCCATCTGACACAGGAGACGTGCTGCATGTGCATAGGTTGGCTAAACAGGTGAAGTATACAGGATCTGCAGTAGTTTTAGGTGTATAACTTGTGTCTTCTACAATTTCACTTAAAAGTCCCTTTCCCTGAAGTTGCATACAAAGCTACAGGAGTACATAGCTACATAGGACATACAGGACCCTCACTTTCCTGAGGTAGCTGCAGATGTAGTGTCTTGCTCAGCAGCTGACAAAAGGATCAGAGATGAGGAATGTAAGATAATGGGGTGAGTGAACAAGTTGTAGGGCATTAGGGGTAGTGGGATAATTGGAGGTTGCAAATTCCTCATGTATTATCAGCATATGTGTGTGGCCCCTACTACTTCTGGAAAAAGGGTTTTTAACCTTTATGGTACTTTTGCTACAACTGGAATGTATAGCACATCCAGTGTTCACAAACACAAGGGAAGCAGGTCATGGTTAAATAATAAATTGAAACACTTCTCTGACCTTGTTCGCCTTTCTCTCCATTGGCACCATCTTTTCCTGGACTTCCAGGAAGTCCTGGTTCACCTAGTACAGAAATAAAGCAACAGTTTTTCATTAAACAAATTACCAGGAAACTTGGGATGAGTCTTTCTTTAATCTTTCCTCTTCAAGCCTGGCCAAACTGTAATGTAAAGCATACTCTTATTCCTGACTTTTAGTAGGTGCCACTGCTGGTAGTTTTATTTTATGGAGAGATTGACATAGAGCACAGAAATTCTGCTTGAGGATGGTGCTTCTCAGGTGCAGAAGGAATCCTTGGCATAAAGAGGTGATTTATTGAGATAGGTAGGGTCACCGTATCCTGATGAAGATCACCAATGTGAAAACTTCTTGTCCTGTTGTTGCCATGATGCCAGAGAGATTTTTAGTTTTATGCTTTTTAGATTAGTAGAANCACGAACACCTTCACAGACTCTTTTACCCTTTTTGTACCCTCTTTTACCTTTGTATAACTTACACTTGCGGGACCCTGCTCGGCAGGATTGGGCCCAAAGCCTGCGCAGCAGGGGCGTCCCGGGGCTGTCCCTGGGAAAGCTTTGCTTTCTCCGAATCCTTTAATAAATTTTTACTTTTTACCCTCTTATTCAGCCTCAGCCTTTATTTTCCAAAGATATGAGGCATCAGCCACCATCCATGGAAATGGAGTGAGGAAGCCACATCCAGCAAGAAGCATTGCAGGGGCAGGAAGCTGAGTAGTGAAACAAAGACATTGTTTAGTGGTGGACCTGGCAGTGCTGGGTTAATGGTTGGACTCGATCATCTTAGAGGTTTTTTCCAGCTGTAATGATTCTGTGATTCTATGAGTGGTAAACTCCCACCTCAAGAAGAGATGCGCAGGAGTTTGACCAATCGTAATGAAACATTACAGTGGAATAATATTGCCTGTAGAGCTGAGGAAGGCATTCACACTCTTGATCCCTGTACCTAGCATGACATGGGCTTTCCACTGCTCTAAGGAGCGCAATTACGGAAGTCATTTTTGTAGTAACATCACAGATGACCAAGAGGTCTGTGATCAAATGACTGGATTTGCATTTAGAGTGCAGCAATGAAGAACAAAAAGAGAGTTGGCAATTTGGTTGTAACCATATTCCAAGAATAGCACTCCAGCCATATGAACCAGAGAACAGTTCTTTAGCAGTTTTCTGCACAATGGGTGCATCCCAGCATCTGCTGAAATTTCATTGATTTGGTAAGGAACAAAATTAAATCTCATGTATTAGTACGCAAAGATGTATGTACATAGAGTATAAAGAATGGTACAGTCATCGTAACACATTCAGGAAAAAAAGCTGGGGACACTGTCAGAATCCAACGGTATCGTGATAACTCTGGAGTGAAGGAACGACCTTTATAAAATAAATGAAAATAAGCAAGCTTTAGATTTTCTGTTTTTCAGACCTTCCTGGAACCATGCATATAGAAAAAGAGGGCAGTTAACTGTATGTGCCTATTAAGATGCTAATGGAAATCTTTGATCCTTTCTAGATTTTAAAAGGTGATGAAGTGTTGTATGTCCTCATGCCTGCAGATTTATCACCTTGTGCAACCCTGACCTTGATATTCCAGCATGGATGCAAGGGCCATCATTAACCTTAGGCTTAAAGTATTATGGGGGTGATTAGCTTTAGGATGCTGCGATTATCCCTGGCTTTGGTATCACACACAAATCTCTATTATAGCCTGTTAGAGCAGACATGAATCCTACATTATTTTTCAATAGTCTCCATTCCTGAACTTACTCTAGTGACTCTTGAGTTACAGCAAGTAGGCACACCTAGAATCAAGTCCTACACATGTAAAATTTAGATAAGAAAATCTTACTACTGCATACTTCCTACTACACCAAACAAGGTATCAGTTGTTTCTTTTTTTGTTTACTATGCTTGAAGCTCTTTGCAGAAATATAGCTGCTATCTTACAGGAGTAGGAATAGGTTTACAGGCTTTAAAATTTTCAAATAGACTTGAAAATATTCCCAAGATAGAAGGTAAAGCCTTTTTTTTCTTTTGTTTTTATTGCATGATCCTGACATCTCCACAGTACTGGCTGTCTTGCTTTCATTATTAAACCTTTCTTTATATTTCCTTCTTCAAACAAGTAAATGACAATGTCTGAAATGTTTTCTGAAGGCTGGTCAGAATAATCCCATTCAGGCAGAGTAACTACAGACAAATTTGGGAGTGAATGGCATTGCATTTGATACATTAAATCATTCATTCTGAACGTAGTACCTGTATCTCCCTTGTCGCCTTTTGACCCGTCACGTCCATCACGACCAGGTATGCCATTGTGCCCAGGATTGCCAGGGATGCCAGGATACCCTTGGGTACAGACGTCCTCTTTTTGTGTTTCTGCTGTGCTTACTACAAGAGCCAGCAGTACAATCCAGCTTTTCATTCTTTAGATAGGTTATATGATTTTGGCTGAAATATTTAAGAAAAAGTACATCTGCCTAAGTCTACCTTAGAAGGGAGTGCAGAGTGGTGGAGGGAGGAAAATAAGGAAATGAGTTTTCACCATGTCTATTCTTTTGTTTTATTTATAAGTCTCTATATAGCATTAATTACACTCCTGGAGACTACTGAGTGCTATTTTAAATAATTATTTAATGGATATATCAGTCATAGCATCATTATACATTTAAAACATTAGCTTTACACAATTCTCCATCTGCATTTCTCCCTCCACCTACTTGCAACTGCACAATTGCATTTCTCATCTCCCAGGAGATGGTGCCATGGAAGGTGAGCTAAGGCAATTCAAGCCCCTCATTCAGCACAAAACATTCATCTTTTTATCTTTTTTTTTTTTTTAATTATTATTCACTGGAGTTAGTCACCTACTGAGTTAATAAGTTGAATGACCTCAGAGGAGGGGTCAGAGCAAAAGCAGAGTGAGATGAGGGCAAAGGTGTGACAGATCAAGTAAGAGAGGTTTCTTGGCAAAAACAAGTCTTTAGTTGGGCTCTTCCAATTCATGTAACTTTGCTACTAAAAGCAAAGCTTATATTTATCCTTTCATTAGAGACTCCCTCCTATATAATATCTTTTAATATAGGTCCATTGGAATACATTAAGACTTGATTCTGGACACAACTGGTTTAATTGAGTGAAGAGTAATTATTGGGAAGGGATTAGACTGAGGAGTAAAAATCAAATAGCAACAAAATTAATACCCATGTTATTTGGAATTAATATCCATAAATGTCTAACGCACAGAAGCTTCAGCTATATAGGTTAAGTACTTAAAGAGGTAAAAGTGATTGTTAGAATGAGTAAATTTTACACAATCCGTTTCGGAATTTGTTTTTTCATTAAAGAGAGCTAAGATCAATGTTCCTTTTGAAATAGTAACTAGGACTGACTAAAAAAATTATGCCTTCTCTTTAATCTCTTCACCACCATTTCTCAGTCTCATGAAACAGTGCACACAAGTACCATGTAGAGAGACACCAGTATGTCCTCAACAAGAATAATTACACCCCGTTAGCAATGTGTAATCTAAATATTCTTTTAACCTAATTTATAGAGGAGACTTTAATCTTGGGACATATTCTTTAATCTTTTTATTCTGTGATCAGAGCAGTTCCCTGGTTTTGCAACCATTATTGGAAATGTCATTTACGGTGCCTTTGCCAATGGCTTTACTCAGAGATGTTCGATCACCCACCAGAAAAATCCCTCTATCTGTTTCTGCTGGTTAGCACTAAAGAAAGGTGAAAATAGATAAACATTTGCTACTTCTGAGCTATAAAAACATTTGCTACCTTAGTCAAAGGACTCCAGAACAGTACAAAATGAAGAAGTGCTCTGTATGACGCTGTTAGGATCTGATGCATTCCATGAAGTCTGACAGTCCTTGTCTACTTACAGAAAATCCCATTCCCACTTGTCTAAGGAAGTTTTCCTTGCCTAAAGAATAGTTTGGTCCCCATACATGCACTCCACAAGCTGACATCAATATCAGCATCACTTATATAGGATCTTTGCTCTTACCTCATTCACTTGGTACTTGCAGTGTTCTTGGGTATCTTTAACCAGAGTGTAAGAGCTTCATGTAAGGAATGCACACTCAGATATGTGCCTTGAGGACAAGCACCTGTTTGGCCACTAAATTCTCAAAGGTCAGTGATTTAATTCTGAGAGCTGTTCAATAATTAAAACAGAGGTTTAAACTTGAATCTTTCTATTTATTCCAATATTAAACTGAAGTGCTCTGTACTTTAGCTTTTACTACTGTTACATGAAAGAAAATCGTTAAAATGGATTAATAAGGCTTTGATTTCCCTATTCCTTTGTACAAATACATCACACAAATGTTAGCCTTTGACATCTTGGTTGATTTGTAGGATGGAAGGCATGTCTCACACCATTATTGTGCTGCCAAAATATGTAATGAAGTTTGTTTCTGTATCAGCTAATTTACAATGGATTTAGGGACAAAGACTATAGAAATTATAACTACAAATGCTGACAACGTGGCATTACAAATATTAGGTGATTATGGAAAAGAAATAACAAGGTTGAATTAAAGTAAATAAATTGAATGAAAAAGAGAGTTTTTCATGTGTAATTGGCAGGCTCCACATGTAGCCATTCAAGCAACAGTCAAAGCTATTGAGCTACTAAATTATATATTTGTGGTAGCTACTTTGAAAAAGCCATAACTCAACACTGAACTGTCTCTTCTTGATAATACTGAAACTGCTGCTAAGGACTAGTGGAAGTCAACTGAGCTTATCATCAACTCCCTAAATGCTGGTCATGAACAGTGAAGGATAAACACAAAAGTAACAGGAGTTAATGTGTTAGAGGAAGTGGCCTTAATTCACCCTTGTTGGTGCAGGTGACTGCAAACACCGTGTCTGAGAGTCTCCCCACATTGCAAAGATGTGACACGTGTGCTCTGCACGTAGCAAAGAACGTTCCCTCAGCACCCCTGAGCAACGAAGTTTTAGGTAAGGTCTTCACCACCACCCTGTGGCGACACGAAAATATTGCAAGGGTTGTAGGGCCCTGGCTTGAACCTGGGACATCGTGTCCACCGCGCTCTGAGGAAAAGGAAGGACCATGTGCAAATTCGCTGCTCTACTTGAATGAACTTCTGTAGCCAAATTAACCTCGATGCTGAGAATTGAGAATGAGAAATGAGAGCCACAACGAATAATCCTTTTTCTCTTTACCCATTAAGAACCATCTGAAATTTTCTAAGGCTGCTTAGCCTCATCCTCCTCTCTCATTGAAAAGTTTGAGTTATTAAAAGCTAGCCCACCCTGACAGTTGAAAATGACATCATTCATTAGGTACCTCTACCTCGATGGACTCTGCAGCTAGTCTGGTTTGATGCATTTTTAGCAGAGAACAAAGAGAACTGCTGTAGGAATAGCCTTAAAGGCAAATGTTTCCTCCAGCTGCTTTCTAATGGCTTGTCTCATCACATTCATTTCAAGAATAATGTCTTGAAAATAATTACTCAAGAGCAAGAGTTCGTCATTTGCTCTTAAAAAACATTGCATCTGAAAGGCAGGAGATGCAGGCAGGTTTAGATTGATTGCTGTGCTAATTACCTTTGTTAGGAGATGAATATGGCAGTAATGACCATGAGATGGATGGTTAATAAGATATTCCTGACCTTATTAGCAGAGCAGCTTCTAGACCCTTTTTCAGTGAGTCAGTATCTCTAAAGTCTGGGGCAGCTTATAGGAAGAGGCCGTGGTTAACTGTGCCTAGTGAATCTGCCTACTGACAGTTCACTTCAGTGCATATATTGGGTCTTCCATCTTCTTATTTCCCATGTGCCAGTAACAGGAAAGAATTTGGCATATGCTTGGTTCTGCCAGCAAAGTCCCTCAGGTGCAGCTGGGGCTTCTCCTTTCCTCTTAAGCAGTTTCAGCTTTCCAAACATCCCTGGGAGAAACAGTTGATAAATCCTACATCATCTTGTGTTTCTCTTCTGCGAGTAACTCAGCCCTTGAAGGGCAGTGGTACTCCTTCTTCTGCTGACCTCTGCCCCCTCAGATCTGCCCTTCTAAACTTGGCTGACACGACTCCAGTGATATGGATGGACACCTTCCAACCTCCGTTTGTCTGCAGAGTGGTTTGGCTGTCATTGCAGGGGGCCCACTCTGAATGCTTAAAACATGAAAAAGACTCACGTAAAATGGTGCCCAGGTGTCATTCAATCACACATACACAAGATGCACAACAGAAATGTGGGATGTAATGTAAACGGAGGGAGGGTGTGATGGGTCTGGGACACTTGTTTGGTGCAACCTGCTGTAGGTGCCAGCAGAGACATTTGGGAATCCCATATGAAGTCTATAAAAGAAGTGTGGATGTAAACACATACATGTACAAACACATATACAAACTCACAAGTTTTTTAAAATGAGATCTTAAATATCCAATAGTGGCAGTATGTGGGTTCTCAGCCCTAGACACTGGACAACCAGAAGTTCTGACTGCAGTGAACTAAACAGAGATTTAAGATTAACAAAAAAGTGTTGTGCTGACAGTTTATACAGTTTTGACATATTCTCACAATTACATGTTCTCTAGAGAGAGTAACTAAATTTTGATAAGCATTTAAAAACACATTTATTCGTGTAAGGAGTATTTGTGTGCTTTCCTTACAAGCTTACGCAATTGGCTTTGGAATTGGTTCTTTCATTAATGAGGACTAAGATCAGTATTCCTTTTGAAATATTAACTAGAATTGACTAAAAAATGATGCCTTCTCTTTAATCTCTTCACCACCATTTCTCACTCTCGTGAAACAATGCACACAAGTACCAACCATGTGGAGACACCAGTGTGATGTCTTACGTGGTGTGCAGTTTTTCATTGCTGACTTTTTCATTTCTCTTTGGTACTGGAACATGAAAAGTCCCGAGTCCTTGTCTCAGTTACCAAGCACAGATCATCATGCAGCCTTTGAAAAAAAACCCAAACAAACAACACAAAAATCTAAGATAAGCAGTGCTATTTCTGTGCAAACTAGAAGTTCCACCTGATAGATCAGCTCTCAACTTAAAAGCTGATAGTACAGAAGGATCTACAGGATTTAGTCTGACTGCCAAAATATGAAATAAAATGCCCAAATGAGCTCACTCCGGTCAGATGAACCACAGGGTCCTTAGAAAGCCTATTGACCGCAACATCCTACTCCAGTGTTTGCTCAAGGTACGTTTTTGTGTCATTCGATCTATCTCACTAAGTGCTCAAACTGTGCCTTTCCCTTTAATGCTGGAGCACTCAGCACACATCCCATTGCAGCAGCAGACTTGGCAGGCCTGAGAAACTCTCAGCTTTGACGTCAACCAAGAAATACAAGAGCCTGGACATTGGAAAGAATTGGCAAACCCAACTATTCTGCCAGCATTTGAACTCACCAAAACATTTCTGATGAAATAATTTCGGCAAAGTACATTATTTTGTTAAAGCTAACGTGTCTCAGCAAAACTTAATTTTTGACACAGCCTGGAGCAGGAAGGACACAGGCACACCTTTCAGATATGCTCCTCTGCCCTGTCAGAATAATGAAATACAAAAAACTCCCCCGAACCAGAGTTGTTGAATCCCCAGCTGTGTGGCCCATTGCTCTATCAAGCAGGCAGGTAAGCCTGTTCACACACATTTACAGAACATGCCTTTTGGATGAACCCTTTCAAATGGTTTTGCTTTTGTTCCAAAGAAAATAAAATTTAATCCTCCTTACCTGCACTGCAGTATTTAAGTCTCCAATCCTCTCTTAGCAGGAGCTTCTGTCAACAGGAGCTGCATTTGCATGGATTCCAAGGGGTACTGTGTGAACCCTCTGCCAGGACAAGTTAAAGCACAGTGATCATAGATGCATATGGCTGAGACAGCAATGAGGATGAACTTGGCCTGAACAAAGAAGACTTCAATCTCAGAATCAGGCTCAGTCGTCGCTAAAATGAACTTGTGCTGGGAAGAACTGAAGCTGTTACTGGGAAACCAATAGAGGAGGGTGTGACTTTTTTTCTTTAAAATACTAAAATAAATATGACAGTTGATACATTTTTGCATCACAAAGGAAATTTTGTAGACAATAAAAAACCCACAACAATTTTAAAACTGCACAATAAAGTTTTATAAGACACAGGTTGAGGACTTCAGCTTTGTATATTATTTAATTCAAACATGTACAATAAGAGAAAAATAACAGGAATGTAAGTTTGTACTTATTTCCAGAAAATAGATTCATTTGACAAACAATGTTTGAAGAGTAAATAAACCTCGCAATGCAATTACTTCAGAACAAATGCACATCAAGCTACTGCAGTCCTATACGTTGTACTTCAGCTGTCAACAGCTCTGCTCTGTAGTCAGGACACTTCATTTACAACATGTGTAACAACACACACAGAGATGGTGAGATGCACGAAGCAATGTACAGAAGGTAAAATGTTACAAAACACTTAGCAAAATAAAATATATATGCAAGTTATCCCTAGTATTTACAACAAGTAGTTTTAAATTAGAGATCGTTCAGAAGGCATCTCCTACATACAAATGCCACACATATAGAAAAAAAAAAGCAGAAAGGCCGTCAAATAAAGGTACTCTGTTAGTTATGGCTAAAGACCTTTGGCTCCAAAATTGTGATATAAGTATTTTCAAAAAGACAACTAAAATGTGGAACATTTGAGAAGTCTGTCTTTGAACTCAGTTCTTACACTGACCACTAAAATTCAATGTGAAATTTAGCATGGCAAGAGCCACTTGTAAAACAATCTTATTATTTTATACATCAAATGCTCTGAGTTAGATGCAATTATGGTTTGGCATTTTCCTAACTCTGTGGGAACACATTTGAGGACAATTATATTTTACTGCATCTCATGCAAAAAGTCTGAGGTTATCTGCTCAGCAGGCCATCGGGAAGGCTCTGGCTGTGCTTTATCTAAATGAGGCACAAATGTTCTTAGTAGTTGCCCTAGAATTTTTATAGTAACTTAAAAGCATGCAAAAGCAAGAGGAAAAGAACAGATGTTGCTGTCATACCTTTCTGATGATACGTAAGTTTTGCCATCAGGAGGATCAGGGCAAGAGTTGCTAGAATTCAAACTTTTACATTTTAGTGGCAACTCTTTTTCCCACAGACTCTAAAGTGAGGCTGACTCCAGAGTAAATATTTGCCTTAATTGATGAATAATGTAACTGTGTGTTTTCATTTCACTGTAATTTGTTTAAAATACTATGGTGTAGTATAAATTTGGCTTGTCTGACTATTTTATCTTAAATCTGTTGCAAGGTCATATTGCAAAGACAGAGAGAATATTACAAAACAACCATGTCTATATGAAGGGTACTATATGTAAAACCATCCTGAGTAATCTGCACCATGAAATATTTTCTTTTTATCTCTTTGAAATTCACTTCTTGAGGAAAAAAACTGCTCCATCCAAAACCATATGCAAACATTTCTGTTCATTTTTTGGGCTAAGGCACCAGCATTAATACATGGGAAGAGCCTTCATGGGCACTGACATGTCAGAAGATAGATCCCAAAATCATTGTTTTCCAGGACCCCAGAGAACTGAGCCCTGGAAGGAAGTAGGTTTCAACAGACACATGTAAGTGTGGATCTCATAATGTCCTCAGATCCAGCTGGGAAAGTTTCTGGGTGAGCACTGCAATCCAACTTCAGCCCTTTTTTTGCACCTAGAACAAGTGTCTCAAAATGCATTTATGAAAAACAACATCTCCACTTCCACTGTACATGTATCCCATTGGTTTGCAGGCCTGAACGTGGCAAGTACCCACAAAAATGGGTATGTAAGAAACACCAAATGGTTACTCATTTGAGGGGAAGGGTGTGCATCCATGCCTGCATTTCGAAGTCTGCTCCTTGTGTTTAAATTGAGCATTTGGAATTATCTTTTAAAAAAATCTGAACAGCAATGGCTGGTTTAAACATCAAGAGAAAAAACACAAGCAGCTTTTTTCACTGACTTCCCCATGCATTTTCTTTAAGTTGGATCCTTACAAATGTCAGTGCACATTTCCAGTTCTTAACTGGTTTAAGTCATCTCCCATTGCTATGGGAAAGCACAAGCAATGAAGTTCACTATGCAGGGCACAATTTGGCTGAACATACCAGACCTTGCCTTATTGCTGAGCTATATACACAAGGCATTTGAAATGTACAGTTGCCAAAAGATGTAATTTAAAATCAAACCCACAAACCTAGGCTTTGCAGAAGTGGCCACAAAGTTATCAAATCACAAAATCTAGGGACTAGTGGGCTTCACAACACTGGCGATAAATAGAAATAGAGAGGTAACAATAGTAGTAAGAATGAATACATCTTTAAAATAAGGCTTTTTTACACTGTTAAGATGCCTGGCCTCTAGCCCCTTGTTTGTTTTTCATAGATTACAGATCCATGACAAAGTTGATTGTTCCCATTGTCAAAGAATACTCTTGGATCTAGCCTAATCATCAGGTAATGCCCCTAATCAGCAGCATAGGATAAAGTATTGTAAAGACATTCTAGCAAATCAGTTCTGAAACATATCCAGTCTTTATTTCCTTCCATATTCCCAGCAGTCTTGTCATCCTTGATGAGAGCTATCAAGCAGAAATTATCAGTGCTACAAATATCAGGATCTTCTTTCTTCCTGGTGGCTTTTTAAAAGTTATTCTCCCAAATCAACTTCATGTCACAGGCAAATTGTAGCAATGCAAATCACCAACTGCATATGCTGGCCAGAGCTGACCCTAATCAAGTCAGGTTCTTTCCCTTCCAATAGGGACTGGATGACACCGAGACAAAAATCCATCTCTACTCCACACAATTTCTCTGCCCCTTCCAGTAAGGATTTCTCTTTCTTTTTGAAGAAGTTATCGGTCAAAACCCATTGTCATTTGACTGTGTGCAAGAAGCATGGATCCAGACCCCGTCAATATATTTACATTACTATTTATTCATTTTCTAAGTCCATCTATATGAATAAAAAGTGTGAGACCTATGTAACATAGCCAGCAGTCACGATGTACTGTCTCAACTCTGACTTTGTACATTCACATTATCTCCGTGAGAAAATAAAAAAGTATTTTTTACATAGAGAAATAAGCATATTGGAAATACAAAGAAGAGTCTCCCAGGCGAAGAAGTGCGTGAAAAGCGATATAAAAGCTCTACACTGAAGAGCATACATGCATGTAGTATATTGCTCTGACTGAAATGAATCAATCTGAGATGCCCTGGGCTCCTCTTGTTTCCACTTGTGTGCAATAGATGCACATATCTTTACAGTCCATTTCACACTCTGTTCATGTTTCTATAGGACAGAATAAAATTTCCCTGTTCCAATCTGGAATATGGTAAGGCCTTGCGGGACGTTCTCCTGCCATTTGGCAATGTAATAGAAAAAGACAGGAAGGATTAGGGTCCACTAAATTCTGCAAGAGCTTGTTAATCACATGGGATATCTCCACCTCATTTTAATGGGTGGTCTGTGCTCAGTGCTCCAGAAGGAAGGAGAAAGCTCTCCTAAGATTCCTTGCTGATGCATCCCCAAGGAAAAATTCCTCCCTATCCTAAATTTGGCCATCAATAGAAGGTTAAGAAAAATGAAATGTTACAATGACCTGCATGATTCCATCACTACTTCAACAGAACTAAGAAACAGAGATCAAATACTGCTGCTTCTGAGTAACAGCAAGTTGTCTTTGTCAGAAGAGAGACTGCTCTTCATCAGCAATGCTGACACTTGGCAACATGGACTTCAGAGCAGCCTTGAGAAACTTCATTCTTAGCCAAGACAAAAGCTGCATTTCTGGCTCAAGGGAACCCAAGGTTCTGCCTCCAAAACGGGAGACTCGCTGAGCTCAAGTAAGCTTAACTGTGTCTCCAAGGTCCTCCTCTGGAGTAAGTCTCCCTCTCTGCTGATGTCCTTCCAGGTCCTTTTCCTCTCACTTTTTAAAGGGAGTGAGTTTGTTGACAGTATGCCAGAAGAGGGATGGCTTCCGCTTGGGTTCTGCCAGGGCAAAGACCTGCTGCTGCGGGACACTGGTAGGCACCGTGATGTGTCGCTGGTGAATGGGATGCAGGGTTTGGTGTGGAGGAGGCACGGGACACCCGTTATAGCTCACACCTGCGGAAGGAACAGTTGGAGAAAGCACATGAGTCAGCCAGCGAAATTTAAGCACAGGGCCAGGGACCAGTTTGAATTTTGCCGTGAACTTGAGTGGAAGAAATACTAAAGGTTACCTTTTCTGATTTTAGACTTTTAAATTGCTGCATTGATTTGGCTTAAGAAGTATTAACAGTACCAATAAAAATAACATTATAGAATTACCAAAAATAAGCAGCAGCTTCACACAGCTGGAAGATATTGTTTGCACAAGTAAATCCTGGTATTTCAAAGGAATGACTTCACACAAAAGATGCTCGTATTTCAGTCCGCTCTCAGAATAAGGCTGGGTAAAATAGTGCTACCAACAAAAATGTGGTTTCTTCCATTTGGAATATATTTTTCTATGTTAACATTCTTAAAACTTTGAACTTTGTGCATTCTGAACAGAATCTCCTAATCACAAACTTTGGTCACTCCCCTGAAAATCCAGACAGATTTTATGGGTATCTAGTGATTGATAAAAAGAAAAAGCTTTAATAATATTAATCCCAGAGAATAGGACCGAACCTAGCATCACCTCCTTCACTCCTAAACTCAGACTTAAATCTTTTCCCACTTTCTCAATTTATTCTCTCAACACATTAGAGATTTGCCCAACTTTGACTTTAAGATGGAAAAAGACAAAATCTGTTGTGATTCGTTTCTGTCGTGATTATTTTCTGAGAAAGAAAATTAATAGAAAGGCTGCTTTCTGCTAAACAAGTTCCTAGTCCATCCTTCCTTCTAGTCTAGGACAGAAGAAGCCATTTTGACTGTGTTATCGTAAATTATGTAACAATGTGGCTTGCAAAAAGAACTTTAAGGATACTTTAAACATTAAGGCACAGAATTGGTGAAGAAGAATAAGCTGTTTGAGTAAAA
Source organism: Ptilonorhynchus violaceus (assembly GCA_013397565.1). Lineage (NCBI taxonomy): Eukaryota > Metazoa > Chordata > Aves > Passeriformes > Ptilonorhynchidae > Ptilonorhynchus > Ptilonorhynchus violaceus. Next base: position 1,866,518 of record VZRJ01009411.1, on the reverse strand, counting down.
GCAAAGGAAGGAACCAGTAACACTCATTCTGATTTAATCTCTGCGTGCACTTCCTCACATCTTTAAATAAACAGCTTGCCTTACCTCTTGAGTTCCTTCTTTAATATAGAGAATACTGACTTGCCCGTTTGAAGAAGCTCAGGGAGCTGATTTAGCAGTTTACAGAGACATTGGAATTAAATATTAAAGTACAGGTTAACAGCAATTATTTGGCTCCATGTAAACCATAAAAAATGTTTTTAAAAGACTGAAGAACTCAGCCACAGCCAGACTGTGCGATTTCCTAACAAAAAGATCTCTGGAACACAGTAAGAAGGTAAAGCAATTTTGAACACCCACCTTTAATTTTTCCTTGCCTTGACTTACGGGCGTTCTGCATGGCTTGTTTCTTCTGGTTTTCTGGGATTTCCATACCTATGTCAAAGTGTAAATTAGGGCACTCATACAAATTACTATATCTAATACTTGATTACATTAAATTAAAACAAATAAAACACCTGAAGTTTTTAGAAGTATGTTTTATATTGTCGTATGAACTTAAAGCAAGTTTTTCACTGGGATAATGACAGGAACAACTTTGATTTGCCTGTAGATTACTGGGAAAAGCTGCTTTCAAGTTTCTGCAAATGGTAATCACTGGGGAACTAATTACACAAAGAGTTCTTCTCATAGATAATCCAGATTACAAGAGGTTGGTTTTTTAAAAAAAGTGCAAATTAACATTTCTGAAATCTAAAAGCCACCAAGTAATAGATCACAAATGCAGAACCCTTTTGTTTTTCACTCACTCTGAGCGAACCTGGGGTAACAAACTGGAGTCACTGGTAGTACGAATCTGGGTATCTTCCCCTCCACTCAGAGGACAGTATCACAAATTCTGCCAGATGCTGGAGCAGCATGTGATGTGGTTTTGGCGGCATCCGATTGGGGCTGGATCCCTCACTTGGGTTTCTCATGTACCTGTTCACACACTTGTGTGACCTACATGAAGGATGTGGCAACCCTGTGCTATTTACTATCGTGTGATAGGTGTGTGACTGATCTGAGATGAGTACAGAGATGACAGACATCTGCTGAAAGGTGCGACTTCAGTCAGCGACTGGTGCTGTCTGAAGCCCAGGTACCTCTCTCCCTGTGTTTCCTCTCTCTGTGCACAATACAGTTGAGATACATGGAAATGTCACGTTTGCACAAGGAGACAACAGGGTGCACAGGCTGTTTAATTTCATTTCACGCTGTGCATAAGGCTGCACTCTTTTCACTCAATTGCACAGAAAGTGCACAGAAGTTGTGATTCAAAGCCAGAAAGAAGCATCTGGTCTGGTTCCATTTTGCATCTTCCCTCACTTCTCTATACTTTTTTAACTCCCTTTATTTTTTTATCCTGAACTTATGAAGAAGTTATTACAAATCAGCCCATTAATTTAAAACATCCATAATTTTGGGGTAGCAAAGGTTTATTTTATTCTGCAGAGTTGTTGTTTTTTTCCTTTATAGAAACAAGGAAACAGATTTTTAAAAATGAAAGCAATTTCATCAAGAGAGATCAGACACTTCCTTAGGGTTACTATTAGTGGTTTGGAGAAGGATTTTCTGGCTGTGGCCTTTTCTTCTCATATATTCATAAAAGCTAAGAAAAGCTAGATATGGTTTGGGAGACAATGACTCACACCGAAGTGTCTTTGAAAATAGAAGTAAAATGCCATTTGCAGTTCTGAATTCAAAGAGTATGTATTTGTTCTCTGAGTGGTTAGATTAGAGGCTTTGTGTATAGTCCAGCAAGATAGCTTACAAAATCAACAAGATAAATTTAAACCTGAGGTTGAGAGTACTGGCACCTCTCCACTGGATTTGGATACAGGAAATGTTCAATTATGCCAAAAAAAGAAGAAATTTTAGAAAAGAAACAGTCTTCTGGTTAATGGAGAAAACATGCAAACCAGTGTGACTCACAAGACCAGATGGACATTAGGTATTACAACTCAACTATCTTTCCTCTGGTTCATGATACCTGTCCCAAAACAGCCAATAATGAGTTGCAAGATTTGAAAAGAAAGTTTACAGAAGGCTGGATGTTACATGGGCAGAAAAGACTGCATGTGCCTATATGTCATTATCAAACACAGAGTTTCTCTTTTTACTGATTTTTTTTTGCTATATTGCACTGTGCCTGAAGAGCATCAAGCACAATGGACCTTCCTGTGCAATCCTTGCACTCAGCACCATGGGAGTTTGTGACCCAGCCCTAAATAAGGGTTAGTGCTACTATGACAAATCTCACTCTTATCACTGCCAGTGCCACCACTGTAGAATGGTTACTCTTTTGAATATACTATGTTGGTTTTCATGAGGTCCCAGTAGAATGAATAAGGCCATTTAGGGCTGTAGCTGCTACAGCTTTGCAGTTTCCTCATGCTTGGGGATTTCTGCAGCAGTGTCACTGGGAAGGAATGGTAACACTAAGACAGACCTGTTGCTGCCCAGGGCAAGCCTCAGAAGGATCCTGTTGAGCTTGCTCAACATACTCTCCCAGTGCTCCATAAAGTAACCATCCAGGAGGAGGTGCAGAGCTCAAAAATGCTTCTCAGAAAGGATGGAAATGGAAAATGTTCACTTTTTGTCTTCTTTTCATCAATCCTGCTCACAAAAGTGCAGGAGCTGTGTTTTACTCAGTAGCATCTTTCCATGTGACTGTACTACTATTGTCATTGTATGCTGGAGTGGAGGCTTTCTGTAACTTCGTTGTAAGAGGGACTGGGTGGGCACTTATCATCAGATCCTCAGCACTGCTCTGTTACCTTCTTATCACCTTCATCCTTTTGCAATATTGACCATTTTAGAGTTCTGTTTAGGTGAATTAAGGAAGGCAGCTATCTCCCAGCCCTGTGAGCACAAGGTGACACAGCAATCTCCACAGAGCAATGAGTGAAAGCCCCCAGTCTTGTGCCCAGCAACACTGACTAATGGTTACCCTTGGTAATGGTAATGGTAATGGTAATGTCACACCGTGACGCTCAGCACAGGATAAGCGTCGGGTTTGGAAAGTTTCAGGGAAGTTTAGCTGGGGCTCCTTCATTTTTTACCCTAGACTCAAGATGACTGGGGTTAATTGCAATAGCTGGTGCAGTGTGGAAGGGTTAAAACTGATTTCAAAGTGAGTATGAATTGCCAAATTTGTAAGTATTTTCTTCTGCTTATGGACTATCTAAAATACATACGGAAGAAGCCTCATTTTTGTCATTCATACAACAGTAGCAAACGAGAGAAAGCCACAGAGATCAAAAGGTTTACATTTGTAATCTAAGGGTTATTCCTGTCTTCCTGTTCTTCTGACCAGGTGTTTTACATGAACATGGAATATAAGATTTGGCATCCTGTTTAGGTTTTAATAATTTCTGAGTTGTATCATCCACTTCATTGCACTTCCAATGTTAACCTGATGTTAATGCAAAGCTTAAGCCTGAACAGGGTTATTGAAAAGCAGAAGGTCTCATGCAGCTGACACACACAGATGCACTAACACAACTCCTTTAGAAATACTAAAGAGTCTTATTTTTCTTATTAGTTTTGGTGTTTTCCTTGCAGTTTTTCACCAGTGAAATTTTACTGGAGCTTTTGTCACTGATTTAAAGGAAGCCTGAAACCATGCAAAAATAAAAGAGCAATCCTAAGCACACATTCACACAGAAGACATACTGTCCTTAGTGTCCCACAGGCTGCAGGTCTAAAACTGGTCATAGGATTTCCTACCTTTTTTTTCCTGCTCACTCAAGGTTAGGCTTCATTTCTCTGTGCACTGCCCAGTGGTGCTATTGTTGGGTCTGTAACTAATGACACCATGCAACTGCCCAGGTCTACTGGACACAGGAGGTGCCACTATATGACATAGACAGTATAAATCTACAATTACTGCTACTTGACTTTGTAAAAAAGTGTTCTTTACAAACAGATATTTTTGGCCAATAGTTCATACAAAAGTGCTAGGATTTTAGATGGAATTTTATTTTTCATTTGTCTTTGTGAATTGCATCTTGTCATACCTCATCTCTCATTCTGCTCCATAATGCACCAGAGTCATATGAGTGATGCTAACTGCCCTAGACCTTTGGCCCACAGTGACAGGGCAAACACACCTGAATAGGCTTCACTCACACAGTTAAACATCATGTTGGGTAGGAAAGGGACACCAGCTCCAGAAGACAGAGTGCACGTCTGTACAAAACATAAAGAACCGCAAATCAAGTTTGTTTTAACCACTGTTTAGAGATGAAATTGTTCCGCTCACCCATTTCCTTGTCTTCCTGAACTCTTCTCCTTTCACTTTCACATGCCTCCATCCATCTCTTTTTATCCTCCTGTTTTTTTGCACAGAACAAATGAACCTCTTCTGTTGTTCTGTTTATTATCTTAAAAGCATTCTTGACATTAATGTTGAAGTCTTTGTCTCTGCCATCTTCGGCATCCACAATTTCCATCTCATCCATGTCAATACGATCCTTGTAATACAAGATGTCCCTTCTCAGCAAGTCCTTCTTACAGAAGACAAGCTGATGGTCAAAAAGGAAGAAAGTCCTCTGCTGGCTTTTGCCTTGTTTAGATATTTTGGTCAGTTCTCCTGAGTGGATCAGCTCTGAGCTTCTGGCTAACACGTCTGGTCCCTAGGAAGATAGATATATATAGATATTTGTAGTAAGTAAACAATATTTTAAGATCTTACTATGTGTCTAACCAGTCTCACTACATAATCAAGTCTTAAGTTAACTCACTTTTCTTGTATTTTCACTATTAGATTTGAAAATGTCACACAATGTAAATAATGTCATAGAGGTAAATTCAATCACTGTGGTTCAGCTTTACATTATTTCTGCACAAACAGAAGGAAACATTTAAGTCAGTGAAATAAGTTCCCGTTCTGACACAACTACCAAAATTCCAAATGAGATTCAATAGGTCTAGCATTTAAAAAAAAAAATGTTGTCATCTCATCTCAAAGAGAAGTGTCCACATTAATACATGCTGCTCTTCCTGAACTATAAACTAGTTTAATCAGTAACAGAAACATTGCAATTGAAGCAACTGGACTTTTAACTGAGCAATGACCACTTGAAAAGTAGACACCATAAACAACTACCTACGCAGAAAGGCATACCCTGTAGGGGACATCACGTATTGTACACATTACCTTTGCTCAGGAGAGGCTGACACTCACCTCCCAGTCTACGATAGAGACCTGCCAACGTGCGATCTTGTCTATGCTTTCTAGTCTCCGTTTTCGCTCATTGATCAGGCATGCCACATTCTTCATGGCCTCATATGCAGCTTTTATGTTGCTATAATCACTGTGAAATGTAGGCACTTTTCAAAGATCACTTGTACAATGGACACGATGCAATCACAGTGCTTGAAGTATTACCCTCAATTACCCACTCACCCTTCTACTCAGGTACTTAAATAAGAGAAACCTGATTATCAGCTATCCCAAACCCCACACAATAGCCTGTACAATTCAGTGCTGCTGTACTCCCAGGCTTGTCCAGAAGAAAATTATTAGACTGGTGGAAGGAGGCAGAGGATATGGATTAATGAACTGCAATACTGTCTGTACTGAGAACAATGGTAGAACTCCCATTGACCTCAGTGATAGCTACATTTCACCAAAAGACTGTGGTTTTAAGCAAGATTTTTATGGGATTTTTTTGGGAAGGGCATTCCTTTAATCATGTTTAGCAATTGTATTTTCTCCTTCTTGTTTCCAATGGCTGGGTTGATGAACGCAAATGGGGAATATCAGGTGGGCAGAAAAAAAATACTGAAAACAGCCCCAAACAGGGTGAGTGAGAAACCCAAGAAGAGGGGCACCAGAGAGAGGAATTAAAGGAGACAATACTAAGAAAGCATTCCGTTTCCATGGGACACATGTGTGAGAGTCATGATGGCCCCCTTCCTCTTCCTGCTTCAGGACTAAGGCAATTAATTCAGGTCAGTCCTCCTGTCCTTCCAATGCTCTGCTCCCCTCCTTTCCCTGAGCTCCCAACACACCTGTGATCTCCCCAGCCTGCACGCAGGCTTTTTTGTCCCATCTGAATAGCATCCATCACTCCTTCAACTTCCTCAAATGGAGTCCGAGAAGAGAGAAGGGAAGAGATATTTCTTGCCTTAGGAGCACCAGCTGCTTTTCCTCTTTTATCAGAATGCCTCTTGCAGAAAAGGGAGCCAGAGGCAGAAAACAGCACGAACCAGAAATAAAGCCTGCCAAGGGGTTAGTCTTGCTGTCCTTTTTATCTGCTTCTGTCTCAGTTCTAATTTTCATCGGCTGCTGCTGATGGATGTGCTTCCCTTCTAAATGTGTGCATTCTCTCCTCTCTTTATTTATATCTATGGAAACTCTTATTCTGCCACACTGAATACAAAAACTGAGATTAACAATAACAGGATTCTACTAACGTCAGGGAGACATCACACAGGGGTGACCACATGCTATCCATACTGCTACTCTTGCCCTTCCTTATCTCAGTTCCTTCTTTCTCTGTTGGTATGTTATTCCACACTTGCTGCGTAACTTGTGGCCTTCACAGCAGGCTGTGCACACTGGAACTTCAAAATTTTTATGAAAACAAAATGCCACAAAAAACCTCAGCTGGCTGGAGCTTTACCAAGGCTCCGTGTGGGTGTAGGTCTGCCTGTCTGTGAGCACCTCTGTACAGTGGGTGCCCATCTGTGCTTGTAGGCATCTCTGGACGCTGTGGCTCTGGACGCCACAGAAAACTGGTACTACCCGTCGAAGGTGGCAAGACCTCGCTGTCACTCTATCCGCAGGTTTAATAGCTCACAGAATAACCTTTCTAAAATTAGTAGCGGTGAAAGAGAAACTCCTGTTAGTAATTGTTATTGCAGCACTTCCCAGGTATTCACAGAACTCAATGGAGGCGTTTCACATTTAAATGTCAGTACTTCACACACCTTGTATTTCACCCTTGGCAAAAATTCAGTGGTCTCCAAGGGGAGTTTTCTCAAGGTTAAAGAGTACTTTGGCCAAGGAAGCATTGCCTCAGGCTGCATTTGAACCCTGAGCACGGGGGTCACAATGGAACATTTTTCTTGCAATTATACAAGACAAACACTTTGTATTTAAAAAGACAAACACTTACAGATAAAATCTTAATTTAGTCGAAAAATTAATCAGCTTAGGAGTATACAAAAAAGGCTTTAGCCTGCAACTTCAATTTTTATTTATCCCAGCTGAAAATCTAATATCTGGACTTTATTGCAAACTAAGGCAACACTTACTACCACTAAGTTTCTAAAATAAATTACCTCCAAACTTTCTCAGATTGTGGTTTTTTTCTGAGGCAGTCTTTACTTTTTCTTACATCCACAACTTTTATGCGTCTTCCCCTCTTCTTCTTTGTATATCCTTCTCCTTCATCTCTTTGGCACATTGGCTTTTTTTTCCACTCTGAATTACACATTGCTCCCTGCATCCTATTTCAGCACCATCTTCTTTTCCTCCTCCCTCTTTGACTTGTTCCTCATTCTGTCTTGCATCCTCTCAGTCCCCTGTGCTACATTTTCAGATACTGCTTTTGTTACTGTCTGTGATGGTTCCAAGATGCCCTGTCTACAGCGGGCCATGGCAGTTTTGTTCCTGATATCAAAAGCTTCAGCGTTGTGTCACCCAGAAAACCTGAGTAGTTAGGTGTTACTACTACATAGAATTTGTTACTTTAGTTCTCTCACCTGTGCTCCTGAGTGGTGTATTTGAGCAATTCTGCAAGCTGCAGAGGATATTTGCAGATTTTCTGAACAGGCGTGAGAAGAAAACCATCAATGGCAATGTCAATCATCTGCTGAAGCAAGCGACAGGCCTCAAAGAAGTGGCGGTATTTGCCTTGCTTCATTAGTTTGGAAAGTTCAATGCAGGCACTGGGATGATTGTTACAATATTCTGAATAAATAGCAAAGCCTTCTTGCTATTAAAAAAAAAAAGTTACAGCTTTACTAAACTATTTGTCTATAAATTATATATAATTAGATTAATTAATCCATTTTCTATATTGCTTCCAGGCTGATCAGCCTTGAAAGTATGCAGAAATCTACTTTGCAACTGTCAAAACTATGTACCTTGTTTGTCAGAACACAGAAATAAAGGTCTCCATTGAGTGAGGATAATCAAACCCACTTCAAGAAGCATTTTTCTTTCAGGAAGACAGCTATAAGGTTAGCAAATATCTATCAAGAACCCACAGCCTCTTTCCCCACCACCTTCCTGCCTTAATTTCTTTATGAAGTTTTTGCATGCTGAATACGAGATCACTGCAAATAGCCCAGGTCATCTGTGATCATTACAGTTTTGAAAAGGAAACTTAAAACTGTTTAAAAATTACACGACTGCTAAAGATGAGGAGAAATCTAAAACAAATATTTAATTAATTGCAAGTTACTTTACATTCTAAAATGCTGCCAGTTTAGTATTTAAGAAGCACTTGTTACTAAAATCCCCTCCTAAAATGGCAATTTGGCTTTTTATTATATTTTGTTAATTTCATAAATAAAATCAATTTTTTCAACCTACATGTTGAAGAAAACATGACCCTATTTCACTCAGATGAGGCTCCTCTTTGTTGTACTGTTTCTCAAGATCCTTCAGAAACTTCCTTTGGAACTTGTAAATATCTTCAATATTTCCAAAAATGGTGCTTAACTGAGCTGTGGTGAACATTCCTGTATGTTTGCGACACTGCCGAATATAACCCTGAAACGAAGTAAAAAACACTGCTTAGTTTGAAGATGTGAGACAGGTCCTACCCTGAACAAGACCGTTCGAGCTGGCAAAACCCCTGTGACCTGTGGGCAGGTGAGTGGTTTCCCAGCCACACACACACACAGATACTCATGTTCAGATTTGCACCTGAGGTGTTCACACACAAATTCTTGGGGCCCAGCTCCTGTCTCACGGTACCCCAAATGAACCAGGGAACCCGCAGAGAGTAAAGCCCACTCGCATCTCCTTGTTATGAATACAGTGCAGGGACTGAACATCCAGGAAGAGCTGCTGTGCTCGTACTCTCATACCAGTTATGGAACCAGGGTGCAGAGGAGTGCAAAGGTTAATTGGTATGAGAGGGGTTATCTGCCAGGCTCCTCCATTTGGCTGCTGTCAGGCAGATCTCCCCCAAAGCTGTCTGCTTTGGGAGCAGACAGCTGAAATAGCCTTGCAGTTGCTCTGGTGAGGTTTACCAGGAAGCAACACTGACTATTGCTGGCACTGTTATGAATATTCCTGTCTCCTCCACAGCCATCTGCTCTGAGAGCTGTGCAGCGGCTATGCTGCAAGCCAGCTACCGCATTTCCTACTGTACGAACAAGGAAAACAAATTCCTGTGCGGCTCTTGTAATGTGGACTGCAGACACTTCTTGAATGTAAAACGTGTTTTCTGGGTGTACTCCAGCTCCATGATCCTGACTACAACCAGCCTTAGTGACTCATTCTAGGGCTGAGCTTGCAAATTTGGATTACTATCTGCCATAGCTTTTCTGGCTCAGTTTTACTTGAGTGTATTTTCAGCCTGATGCCCTGCTTGCACCACCCTACAGATTCACTCTGAGGACAGCAGACCATCTCTACCCCACACGTTGAGCATGGCACGTTGCTTCTCTACTTGGAAAATGTGAGGTTGCTCTCTTGTACTAAACTGAGAGGCATGTCAGATTTTAAAAAAGAGGTAGAGACTGTATGTATTAGAGAAAATTAAGTAATTAATACCTAAGACTTAACAGGTCAGTAAAATATTAAAGTCATGTCCTAGAACTCAGCTAACCATGGCAGCAACATAGCTGAGTGCATAAATTCTTCCCTGATCTTTCATGCACACAATCAATCTTACTAGCTTAAGTAAATAATGAATATAAATGACAAAATTTACATTTAATATTTTTAAATTAGCCAATTAGTAACCAATTTTTGTCCTTTCTTTCCCTTTTTTCTCTCTTCAAGATGCATAAAAAACACCTGATCTAAACATGAAAAACAAAATCAAAACCCACTGCTGTCTTGTCTACTTTGCTATGCATGAAATAATCTAATGGTAAATGGTGGGCTAAAGGATGACAGCATGACAAATACAAGGACAGACCTGGCAAACTAAGGATACAAAGAATATTTTGGTAAGTTGTTTAGCACCATTCCAGATGCAAACCACAAATACTAGTCAAATACAGGTTAAATGCATCGCGATCCACATCAGAAGAGGCAAACTTCAATGAAAAGTATTAAGAAGCTTCTTGTCCAAGTGTGAGCCTCCAACAAATATTGAGGAAAAAAAGCAGAAAACCCCCGAATTTTATGGTTCAAACGAGCAAGGTAGATCTAAAACACCCTTAGATTTCTTCATAGCTTCTAAGCATCTAGCAAAAATCTCCTTGCTTGAGAAAACAGGAAAAAAAACTTCTCAGCAAATACTCTTTCCAAGTTACTTTCAAAAAGTTTTGTCACTGAACTGTAAATTATTTCATTACAGTTATTCCAAGTTTTCTATATATAGCAAGTGATAAAAAGCTCTAAATAAACTGGACTTCCTTCTCTCAGTTATTATGGAAATAGCAGTCAGAGAGGCACTTTTTCCCTGTCAAAAATGGAAGTTTTTTTAAAAGAAAGGAAGCAATGCCTCATGGCAGTGGGCAGCGAGGAAAGCCGTAAGAGGAAAGAAGGGTCTGACTGACAGCCTCAAAAGCGCAACAGGGAGTATTCTGATATGAGAAACCACGCTGGTTCTCAACTTATATGGAATGAGTTGTTCACATTAGGTCAGCAGAATATCCTCAGGTTAAAGCACGTACCTCACAGATGTCCTTGAGATGTTTGATATACACTCGTTCTGTTTTCATAATTTCCTGTATAACGTTGGTTCTCATCTGATCCCTGTTTTCAGCTATTTTCTGGCGATGCTTCCTAATATCTGAATCTTGTTCTTCGTCCTGGATACTACTACAATTTTCTGGCACTTCTTCCTGATTAACTCGCAGCTGCAGCCAGAACAAACAAAGGAATTAGAGTGAAGCAGAAAGTTTCAAAAAATGTGGTAAAACTATTAACAAACTTCTTACACTTAAGAGAAGACTCACTACAGAAATATTCCCATTCTTACCTTATAGCGGGGGTTTCACAACAGGATTTATCTCACTGTGCTCACCGCATATTCAAATAAAGTGTTGAGGTTTCTGTTTGGTTAAACACGGGGCCTTCTGCTCACAGTATTCGAGAGAGAACATGTACTTTTCGGACTTAAGTTTATTTCTGACCCTTAGTAATAGCTGACGTGTTATTTTGGCCAAGCTAACAGGGGTAAAAATTACAAAAGCAGACAACTCAGCCACTTTTAAATAGTTTCCCTCTGCCCCATCTGTACAATGTATATAGCAGCACCTCTTTTTTTGACTTTTGTCTGATTGACCATGTTGTCTAGAGATCTAGGAAGGGCAAAGGGAAGAACCACCTCTTGCACTTTGTATAATACTCCACACAGTGTGACCCAAGCTTCACTACAAGCTCTCAAAAGGTAGTTCAAATTACTTTCTAAAACATACTTCAATTTTATACCATCCAAGAGTAATACTGTCATCAGTCTGGGTGAGTTCTGACTGGGGAGTTCAGACTGTGAACCAGATTTCAACACAACGTTGTGATAATAAACTAAGCCCTATTTTACGAAGAAATTCCTGCAGCATAGCTCTCCCCAAACCCTTATAAGAACTGTTGTGTCCTCTCTGTATACACTGATGGCTTCTGGTTGAGCTTTCTGCTCTTGTAATCTCTGCTCGAAAAATCCTTAGGTTACAAAGGGACCCAATGAAGAAGACGGAGTAAAAGGTGTCAGGAGTGTGATTCTCTATGGCTTTTTTCCTTGTGAACTCATTAGGGATTACACTGCTGACATTCAGCTACAAACATGCTGAGGATCAGGTACGAAATGCAATGCCATGACAACTGTTACACTCTGTTACGAATCTTGCAATGGTGCAAAAGCAAGAAGCAAAAGAGTTACTCACCCTGACAAAGCTAGCTGGAAACCAGGCTTCCTTGTCCTCATTTCTTCCCCACCACCAGTCTTTGTTAGAAGCTTCTAGAACTCTAATGACATCTCCAGCTTTGAAGCCCAGCTCTTGATCATCCATAGTGACATGGTCCCAGAGAGCCTCTGCGTAGACAACGGTGCCATCGCTTATCAGCTAAGATAGTAAGAAAATGAGATTGTGAAGGACAGAAGATAAATTGAACCGTTTATGAACTATAAAAAGATCAAAATACCTCACTAGAGTGCCTACTATTACTCCCATCCCAGGATAAAACTAAAATTCCAGATTTTGAGAAATCTATGCATATACTCATTAGTGAGAACATTTAGAATCCTGCTCCAGAGCAGTTACTTAGGGTAACGAGTTACAGTCTGTGCTGGTTTAAAACTCAGAGCAAAAATTAAACCCACTTAGGCTGTCCCCTTTCCCCCACTCCCTTCCTATGGTGAAGGAAACACTAGGAGAGGTTACAAGACGGAATCACAATTTACTGAAAAATTGCAATAACCACAACTATGTTAGTAAAAGAGTGTACAAAAGACAGTGTTTTAACCCACAAGAGGGTATTCACCACCAAACAAAAATGCTTCCCGAAGAAGCTGGCTACTGCCATTGAACTTTTTATGAGTATGAAATCTCAGGCCTGTGGAAAACATCCCTCAGCATCCCCCATTCCTGTCCTTGCCCTCCCCGCCCCATCATTCCAGCACTGCAAAGCCCCGGACGTTACCTCATTAATTGCTAGCTGTTCCCCTCCGGGCTGCAGGTACCTGGGAGCAGCTTGGCAGAGCTCCTCGTAGCTGTAATCTTCCTCACTGCCATTGTCATCCACTAAAGCTGAAGATTCAGTCCCACCATCTGCAGCAACTAAAACAAAAGTGCAACAGCTGTTTGATTCATCATTTTTATGATTCAAAGAAAAACAACAATGCAAGAGGAATTGCTGAGAAATTGCCTTTGTTGTCATGCATAAAACAATAACAGCAGAAGTGGAGGGCAGCAGAGCTCTCAGGAAAACCACCTTCCCGTTATAAATTACGTTTCACTCTTCTTCAGAATTTTCTCATTTAGCAGCTAATAAAACTGTTTTGTATGCAAAAAACAGAACTACAACAATTGCTTACTGATTTTTTACTCAGAGGAAACCTCAAATGATCTGTATCAGAAGAGAGGCCCCGATGCCATTTCCCACGTGGCTGATGAGAGAGCCCCAGCAGCCCCCAGCAGTCAGTGGGGACACTGTCATGCCCAGGCTGGGCCCTCACACCGTCACATCACCCGCAAGGAGGTAAAGACCCAATGCCTCTGTGCCCACCTGCCCATGAGAGAGGTGGGCAGCGCATGTGCAGCCCCAGCTCTGCCACCTCTCCCATGCACTGGGGGAGGCTCTGGCAGCAACAACGCCCAAGGAGACAGGGAGTCCAGACGGGGCATAGTGTAACGGCCCAACAAAAAACGTGTTCTAATTGTCCCAAATCACAAGAAATTCTTGGTTTCACAATTGTACATTTTCTGACCGAAGAGGCAGCTTTGCATAGAAAGCGAGGCCAGGACTGAGATGGGCTTCATCTTATTACACAGCCACGTAAGCCAAGAGAAACACTGTCACTATGCACATGTTACTGTATAAAACTGTAAAACCCATTTGGAGTACACCACTGGGTGGCAGATGCTTTTGGCGATCACCTCTGCACTGGCAGAGGAAGAGAACTGGGGACTGATCTCAGGAACAAGTCACACTGACTGACCGACACCCACACTCCTCAGTGTTGGACCACGTCCAAGTGGGCTTGCCTTTGAAAGCCAGCTGTAATGTTCAAACCAACTGGGATCAAGAAGCATTCACAACCAGTGACCCAGTGCTCAAGTGCACTCTCTGGTCCTTGTTAATTTATCCCTAAAGCTTTATGCCTGTGGCAGGCCCAAGCTGTCAATAACTAGAGAGTCTGAAGATCATCCAGTGTTCAAAAATGCACTGGAAATAAAAATCAAAAAATAAAGTAAAATTCAGAATGGGCTGCTAGAACTGAACTCCTTTGCTAAAGGTTAGTGTGTCCCAGGTAAGCTGCCACACAGCCAACAGAGCAACTCTTACTCCTGAGTGCCTGGGAAGGGACCTTTAAGCAGAATTATTGAACCTGCCAATACCAACAAGCAGCAAGGCCCTGACACTGCCTCTTCCCTACCCTGCTTCAAACCCAGGCACCGCCTGCCTGATGAGCTCTGGGCTCCGGATAGGTGAGTCACAAAGAAATGACTCCTGGGTTTACTCCACACACCTACTACCCACAGGCACTCTGCTGCCATCTCCTATTTACCTTATAGGGAGAAATACCGAAACCCCTTCCCCAGAACACACATACCATCACTAGCATCTTTGGTCATCTGAGCATTAATTTGCAAGAGAGATCAAAGCAGATTACCACACACTTTCACTAAAATCTTGGAAGATTTTTCTTTTCATTAAAAATGGAAAAATATGGCATAGTCTTGATATAACAGAATGGCTATTTGACCATTCTGTTCTATTCCCCAGCATTTTAAATATACATTCACATTAATGGTATAATCTGCCTAAGCAGGGAGGATGCAGAGCCCCTATTTAAAAAAATCAAGGTTTTTTTTTCCCCTTGTAAAACTTGTAAATCTGAGCACTGATACACTTTTAAAATACATCATGTGAAATGTACTGAAAATGTTTTATTTAAAAAATCTGCAAATAAATATTTCATTAAATCAATTTTTATCTTATAAAGCAAAATCAAAAAAATTAATTCCAGTGATCCTTTATACATTTCCACTGCACTATCAGTACTGCCTGTGGCATTGTTCCAGCAACACTGGCACATGAAAATAATCTAATTCATTTGGCTCCAGACAAAAAATAACTACGATTTTGGGACTGAAAGCTGTTCGTTACCCCGTACCAAATCAACAAGCTTACATTGACTTTGTAGGGTACAATCAAGTGAAATTAGTTCCTTGCATTCTGCATCTATTCCTCTATTGTACACAGACAGAAATATCAGAGGGAGGGGTGTGCTTTCCCAGTTGCACCAATGGGATGCAAAAAACTTGAAAAGACAGCCTGGGACTGATGCAGATCTCCTAGCAGCTTTCTCACCAGCACCCATGGATGACACAGACTAAGAGTGATCAGAGTCAGGCCCCCTGACTGCCACTGTTTATCAGTTCAATCAAAAACCACTGTGAAAAAAGCAACAGAGAGCATGTTCTACTCACACGTACCCATATGAAGGCTCTCCAGACTCCAAAAACTTGCCATTGCCCCCTTGGCTACCATGCTGCCGTCAGACCTCTAACAGGTGATGATGCTTAGTCCTAAAGGGCTGGTGCAGGATCACAAGAGGCTCTGAGCTACCCACAGCTCGGAGAAACAGCCCGTTCGCTGCCTTCAGCTGCCGGCGGTGCCTCCGAGGCCGAGCCCGGCTGGGAACTGCCAGCGGCGCACTCAAGCGCTCAGCCTGGCTGCCGCGAGCTCCCGGCTCTCTGACATCACGGGGTGCCCTTAGGGAGGAAGTTCCAGAAAAGAAACAAAAACGCGGCTGCCTGGCCCTGGCCGCGCTGCGCCTGCAGCCGCCCAGACCGCTCCCACAGAGCCCGAACATCGCGAACAGAGCAAGCCAAGGAGTGCATTTGTTTTTCATTAAGGCAGCTAAATGCGATTTCAATCTATATTCAAATGACTGCAATTCAAAGGGAGAGACGATCTGGATGAGAGTTGGGAGTTCCTTGTATTGCAACACTGTTTGGAGTATCGGTCCATCTTTGTCATACTGTACCAGTTAAAATTCCAGTAGAAGTAAACAATTAAGGTATTTTTTTGCACAACTCCTCTTGCTTCACTGGCAAATGCTGTATCATTATTTAGGGCACAAGCAGCCCAAGTGTTAAGGCTGCAGCTGCAGCAGACTGCTCCCAGGAAAACGGGAGGACAGAGACTTTTTCTCACTGAAACTACAAACTTAATTCAGCTGCTCCATAAAATAGGGAATGAAGCAGGAAAGCACTCAAACCATCCATTTTTCTCTGGGTCTGACCCAGCCAAAGCACAACCTCATTCATTTGCCATGGGCCAGCATTCACCACTCTTACATTCGTGTTCTCCTGCAGCAAAGCTGGATCAGTCCATGCACTGGAAGCAAAGGCAGGAGCTGCTCCCATCAGGAAAGTGCAAAGCCTGCTGCAACCTATGCTTGTACACAGCACCATGCTTACAATTTGAAAGCCCCATAATCTTTATAGCTTCTTCTTTACCTGCTCAGCTGAGCCTGTCCAGTGACTGGGGACTGCCTCCTCCAGGGATGTGTTCACAAAACCCTGGAGGCATTTCTGCACACAGCAACTTCTCAACACCCACTGAAATCACGTGGTTTCCCCCAGCACTGCCTCAGATGGAGAAGGAAAGGCCAAACATTGCCCTGCAATATTAATGCCATCTTCCTGCAAAAATCCTGTCTGTGCTGCGCTGCATGGGAGACTGACAGGAATTATCTTCTGAATCTCTCAAACTTCTCTATTATTTCTTGCTGCAAGGACTCTAGTTCGATAGCACAAAAAAACCAAGCTACTACATAAGATCTTCATACACAGCATTTTTCTTGGCACAAACCATTAAAAAAAAGCAACCCAGCAAACAGAAGTGACACTGATGACATTGATGTGCTGATGATCCTGGGACCTGCAAGTGAAGTCTTCATACTTTTAATCAGCCAGAGCATAAGCTCTTTGTCATGGCAAACCCCTACCCACCGGGGAAAAACAACTGCCAAAGGAAAACTAGATCAAACCCCAAACAGTTCTTTTACAAGATACCTTAAAAACAACCTCTGAAAAACAAAGCAAAAGTCTTTTGGTTTGATTTTTGCAGAACGCAACAGACTGTGTGCTTTTGCCCAGTGACTAAACCTAATGCTACTGTGGGATGCTGCTGGGATGGTGGGGGGCCTGCTCTCCCTCCTTTGCACAGGCACATCTGGCAGCTGTGCAGCCACAAACTGAACCACCACAAAAGCACTCATCTGGGGTGAGGTGGTGGTGGCGGGTTCATTTCCCTGTAGGTCAGCCAAGGAGAGGAGGAGGCGCAGGCTGTCCTTTGTAATGCCTGTCCCCAGTGACCTTGCCCAAATGCTTGCTGAGCTGGCTTAGCCACTGCCCAGGGCACTCTGAAAAGGCTGTGGGTAGCACATACTGGAATACTAAAATCTAGTTTATCCACCTCAAGAAAATTCAGTTTTAGATACACTCTGGTATCATAGAACCCTCCATCCTGGGGCAGACCACAGGTCACCCCCAACCACTGCTCTGACAGCAGCCAGTAGCAGATGCTTAGGGAAGAACATAAAAATAGATGAGCCGTGTGATGGCATTTTTCTGATGTACTTTTCTAAACTCCAGCTATCTGCAGATCAGAATCAGATTCCTCCTGCAGCAGAAATTATGTCTTTGTGTTTAATGAACTAAATTTTTCAAACCACCCTCTGAATTTTTGTAAACTGTTGGGATGTGAAATGTAATGTGTAGCAATTAGTTTTATAGTCTAATTTTATGGTGTGAAAACTATCTTTTATTTTGAACTTGCTGTCTGGTGATTTCATTTGGTGCCCTTTAGTTCTTACATTATTGGAAACAATAACTATTATCTGTTCATTTTTCCTATGCCAAACAGACTTTTATTCTCCTATTGTCCTTTTTTCCATTTCGCAGAGCCCTAGCCACATTAATCACTCCTCCCAGAGACACACACTGAGTTGATTTTCTTGTTCTTCTGCCTTTCTCTGTAACGTCCCCTGTAAAAAACGCCTTTTGGGATGGAAAGGAACGGGTAGATGCCCCCCCACACACACCAGTGGTACAATTGGGCTTTCTGTTTTGTTCTCTATTCATTTCCTACAAAATGTTGCCCTTTTAGTTACTGTTTTGACTGTTACTATACACTGCGCTGACACTTTAAATGTCTGTTAAGCTTGCAAGATCTCTTCCTGAATGGCAATATCCAGTTCAAAGTCCATTCTTCTGCAAGCACACCAGGCTCTTTTCCTCCTCCATGTGCACTTGCCTTTACCAACACCTGCCACCAGTGCAGTGCCTCGTGTCTCGCTTTTACTGCCGTGAATAATTAAGCACACCAGCAAGAATTACCATTTCATTTTATACCTCCCTTACCACATCACTCGTGCAGACACTGAACATCTGATTCCACTCATGAGCTCCCTCCTTAAGAAAACCAACCACTCTCCTGAGTCATTCCTGAGCTGTGCTCGACTCAGGCGGAAACCTACTTGATTATGAAACTTTGATGAACTTGGAAAAGCTTCACTAGTTTAGCAGTAGTAGGCAAACATCCACAACACGGTACTACTTGAAGTAAAGACACTTAAACTTATTCATCTAAATGCCGGCATCCACATTCAAATGAACCATCGAAATCAGCAGGTACTGGTCACAACTAAAAGAGCTGGGAGCAATCCACCTCATCCAAAGGCAGTTCTACTCTAACCCTCATTGGCTGCCATTCCAAGGGCCTCAAATCAGCTGTTTGAACATAGCTACTTAGCACCATTTTACGCGTTCTGGATACCCTGCTGGCCTCCAGCTGCCACTGAAGAAATAAATAGGTCTCCCATAGGTCCCCTGTCATATTTGCCAGCTGCAGGCAGACATTCAGGTACCCCTTACAGCACTGGACCCTGAGATGGGTAACTGAATCAAGCACCAGTCCTCCACTGCTGTAACAGGTGTACTACAGATTAACTCTTATGTAGGTACCTACATTTAGACTAAATTTAGGTGACAAACTTGAGCTGAATCCCCCCCAACCTACTCGGAGCTGGACCTATCTAAACGAGTTCACCAATCAATTTAGCCAAATTCTAGTCCCACACAAAAATATGCAAAAAAAGACGGGTTCGTTTCCAAGATGCTTATAAATATTGCTCTGCAGTGACAATAGGAAACCTCTTTAATGTAATTTAAAACCCTTTAAGTGCAAAAGTAGCAATGTAAGTCTCAATGGAAGTTTCCCTTGTGTTGCCTGATTGTTATTCTGTTACCTACAGATGATGATTCACTGTCTTCTAACAGCTGTTTTTCTAAAAATTTACATCTCCGCTTCTATCTGCCTTGCTATAAGAAGGCGGCATGCAATGTATTAGGCTTTAGCAAGTAACTAAAATAAGATACCACTGGTTTTCAGTGCTTGGGTTTAGAATTACTTTCTATAATAAAGGCCTTTTGTGCTATCAAATTTCACTGTGCATGAGCAAACAAAAAACTCTTACATGTTCAAAGACAAGGAAATGCCTTGTGATTTAAGAGAAAAAAGGAAAGAGATTAGAATGTGTGACAGCAGTCACTTTAATATTTTCTTCTGGAGCTACTTAACAGATCTTTGCAACTGCTTTCAAACTGTGACATCCATGATATTCCCCACTTGCCTTCAGAGTTTTGATTTCAGAAGCTTCTCCTGCTCCACTTCTATGTTTATTGTAAGGTCTCATAAAAGTCACATCTAACATAATCAATGTTGCTTTGGCTTCATTGTCTTGAAAAGTGGCAGAAATCTTTGTTTGTGTATTTGTCATCTTGATGCTTATGTTCAGGAGACCAGTTATTCAAAAGCTAAATGCCTGGAAAGATATTGCTCTCAGGCAGTTGTCTAGGTAACTAATACTATTTCATGTGGTTTCCAAACATGACCTGGTATGGGTACCTAATAATAGAAAAACTAATTCCTACTCTATGATAATAAAAGAGATTCTTTTTTTTCCAAACTACCTTATAGCAGACCTGTTATTCTGTGAGTGGTCCTTCTGGAATCAGGGATTGAGATACCACACAATCTCAGCAAGGGCTGCAGCATTAGATGTCTAATTTACCTCAGTGCCTGATCTTCATCATTAGGTATACTAAGATGTGTACAGCAGAACACACTCCAGACATGGGTTTTAAAGTAGTTCCCAATATTTTACTACAATACAAATTAAAAGGGAAATACAAATGGAATATATATCATTGTCCCAGTTAAGGAGAAAAGGGGGTGGAGCTTTTAGCGCTGTTTATTCCATACCACCCACATCATCGCTGGGCGTGTGGTTTTGGCAGGAAAAGCTGGGCACTGGAAACCAAAGTTTGCCATCTTGCCTGGCTCTCTCCAGGGAGAAGGTATTGGGATCAGCCAAGCAGACCCAGCCCCGCTCTGCCATCGTTGGTCATTTCCCATTCCTTCAAGTCGCAGCTTTAAGATACGGTGCTGAAGGACAGCGATGATGAGTCCAAGACGCTGCTCCAAGAAAGAAAAAGAGAGAGGCAGGCAGCGGCACAGAGCCGAGCCCAGCGGAGCCCAAGCCCCAGCGGAGCCAAGCGGAGCAGCACTGGTGCCAGAGACAGCTGTGCAGGACTGAGCCAAGCCAGGCGGAGCGGTACCAGTGCCGGAGGCAGCTGAGCAGAATCAAACCAGCAAAGTGGAGTGGTCTGAGGTGGCGGCGTGGCGTAACACGGATGATCGAGCTTCCAAGGGGTTTGCTTGTCCTGGTCCTTCACTGCTTTCGGACTGGGGCGAGGAAGAACGTTAAGCAGCAGAAGCTCGCCTCAACATATTGCCTTTGTATCCCAAATACCACGTGGCCTGGATGCAGGAATAGTCATTATATTGCCTTTGTCTGGAGACCCCACTGGGCCTCAGGAAGTGGTCTCCAGACCACTGTCTTCAGGAAGTGGTGGTTGTTTTTTTTTTCCCAGTGGTGAATGCCCTTTTTTGTGGGTAGGGCACCTGCTTTTTCCATACATTTTGCTATTAGTACTGCTGTTGTCATTGTGATTTCAGTAAATTGTTATGTCATAACTTCTTATTGTCCCTTCATTACTGAAAGAGGCAGGGGGAAAGGGAATGGCTTATTTGGAGTTTAGTTCCCTGTTAGTTGTCTAAACCAGCACAATAATGTATCTCAGAATCACAGAATATTCTGAGTTGGAAGAGACCAACAAGGATCATCAAGTCCAACCCTAAAGTGAATGGTCCATATGGGGATTGAACCCACAACCTTGGCATTATTAAAAACATGCTCTAAACAACGGAGCTACTCTCAGTGGATAAATCCCTCTCATTGCTACAGTCAGAAATTCTCAAGTCTGTTTCTTGGAGAGCACCTCCTGAAGAAAACTGCCATGTTCTATTCAAGACAGGAAAATTCAGTTTTAACATGTTCTTACATAAATTAATTTGTAGCTGAGGCATTTTTTTAGCAGAATTTGGACATCATTGCAGCTAAAACTTAGCTGAGAACCATACAAGCCAAGTACTGACTTGTAAACATATGTGTAATTTTAATAAACATTAAAAATGCTATTTGTTAAGTTTCCTACTTCAGTCATGGGAAGCCCTGATCCAGAAGGTTCAGGACGAAGGTTCCCAACAGTGCTTTGTTCACTATTACCAGTGAGAGACAAAGTGAAAATTTTGCTTTTATTTCCAACCCTTGCCAGTGTCTGAAAGAACACAAATGGTGTTAACCCACGTTCTTCTGGTCTCAGCTGTGCAGAAATGTTCCACTACCACTAGATTGGTTAATAGACTACTTCTATTAACTCCAGAGAGCATTGCGTGCTAAGAGCAAACAATTACAGCAAAAATACACATCAGTGAGCCTGTTAAAGGGCAATTCTTCCAAAAAGACAATGTTTTCCAAGAACCTGTCCCTCATGTACCAGAGTCCTGGTTGGGCTACGCTCACCAACAATCCACTTAATTATTTAAGGCTTGCCTATCTAAGTAGTTAAGCTGAATGCATGGCAAACAAAAAATTAAAAATACATGTGTGGTGTGGTTAGGGTTCAGGTATGAACTCAAGCATATTAAAACTTCCTTCATAATCTATTATCTTCAGGCAAGTATATGAATAGAGAGTGAAAAATACAAGAGTGTAAGCAGTACAGAACAATAAACCATAGCAATGTCAAACAGTAGAAGTGAAAAACAAGGCTTCCATGAGGATAGCAGCTACTAATAAGAAACTCACAAAACAAAGCAACTTAGTTGGGTATTACTTTGTCACTGACTTAGTTTGAATCTTTTTGTCTTCCATACTGTCTTCTAATTCTTGCTCAGCCTGAGGTGTAACTTTCTGATCTACAAAGTCAAAAATAGTTGCTCATCTTACCGTTGGATGTTCTCATCTGCCGCCTCCGTCCCACTCGGTCCAGGCCGATGGGGGTGCTTTGTGAGAAGGTGAGTGGCCGGAACCTGGCTGAGACAGCCTTGTACGGGGGCACTTGGTGTGCTGGAACAGGCGGCCGTGTTACAGGCTACCAAGAAAACAGGAAAATCCGGTATTAGTAAAGCTGCTGGCAAGTCCAACTGAGCAAAACTCAGGTATGAAGTTTCTTCAGATAGTCCAGGTAATTACACGGGCAGTAAAATCCACTATGTTGAAGTGACATTGCTTAAACACTGCATACCATGTCCACCAGCATCACAGAACAAGTTTTATTACACTACAATTCTTTGTTACATTAAAAGCTCCTTAGCCTTCTGTTACGATCGGACATGCTCTATAATTTTCATCTTGTAATACTCTTTTACGAAGACAGTCAGAGGGCTGAAGCACCTCTCCGATGAAGGCAGGGCTGAGAGAGGTGGGGTTGTTCAGCCTGAAGAAGAGAAGTCTCCAGAGAGACCTCATTGTGGCCTTTCAGTACCCAAAGGGGCCTACAAGAAAGTTACAGAGGGACTTTTTACAAGGACATGTACTGATAGGACAAATAGCTTTCAGCTGAAGGATGGTCAATTTAGATTACATATAATGAAAAGGCTTTTTAGGATGAGGATGGTAAAACACTGAAACAGGTTTCCTGCAGAGATAGGGGATTTTTGCTTTCTTCAAATAAATGTACTGCTTGTCAGTAAAATAAACAAGACAATAATAATTGTCTAAATGATGCTTTGCCGTGAGTTCCCAAGAGTCTCATAAAAAAGAGGTAATACTAAGTTTACTGCAACTTTATCTCAAAGCCATTTTCTTCGGATAAATCATTCATTTGCTAAATTATGATTAGAGAACCTACTCCTGTTTTATTTGCAAATTGCATGTGATTTTATGTTGTCCCTGAACGACTTCACATTAGCCAGGCTGAACAATCTTGCATAAGCATTCAACATTAAACAGCCAGGCCTCAGCACATGAGCTTCAGAGAAACTCATCCTTAGATCTTCTCTTATCATTCAGTTGTTATTGTTCATAGGCCCTTCTATCGAGTAATCTGAAACACCACAGATGGTTTTTTAATGAACTATCTCTTGACACTGTGTCACAAAACCCATGACAGTATTGTTTGAAAATGTTTTCTCACACCTGTCAGACCAAAACAAAATACAACAAAGAAGGAATTAGCATTATACTTTCCAAATATTCCCATGGGTTTTCAAAGCTTTAAAGAAAATAATCACAGTGTGAAGGGCAGTCTGACAGCCCTGCACAAAATACTTCTAGCGCTTATATTCCTGCTTCATCAGTCCTTTTTTACATTCCAGCTAGAAGTTTATTTTTTAATATGACTGTGTGTATTGAATATGATTTATCTACAGCCTCATCTTTAAACCTCACTTCCTAAGTGCCTTATCAGTATACCAGGATCCTACACCACTCTGATATGTTGTATCAAATAGCTAACAGAAGGGATGGCATTACTATATGCAAGTAACTGGCTGATTAAGCAAAAAAGCTATTTATTTCTGGGCAACTGAAATTTTCTTATAAGGCTTTAGTCCAAATCCTTTTCCCAGTCAGACAAGGGTGTGCTTTTACTCAGTGGCAGTCCTGAGGTGGCCATAGTCTGGCTTAATAATGTGCCTTCTTGGGAATGCTCCATAGTTTTGGTCTTGACCACAGCGATCCAGCAATGTGCTAATTTAACCCCAGCCAAGCCCTCATAGCAGCACTGGAGCACGGGAGAAGTCAACTCAAATAGCTGCCTTGATGCATGTTCCTTCACTATTAAATTGATGTGAGCAAGGTTTGAAAAGAGATCAATTTGCTTTCAGCAGTAAATGAAGGGCCCGGACAGTGTTAAATCAATTCCACAGTACAGCAATTATTTCAGTTGCCAGTACTTACTATGCCTTGAAATCCATCTATTATTCTTGAATACGATGGTCTAGAATGTATAATAATAATTTTGCTCTTTTTTTTCCCCTCCAAGTTAAGAGATAAAATTAATTTTAAAATATCCTAATTACATAGGGTTTGAAACTAAAGCCTTTGCCTGGGTAAATGGTTCATTGGCTTCAGCTGGAGTTTTGCATCAAGATGCATTTTTTCATCTTGAATTATAAAGGAATTATAAAGGAATTATAAAGGAATTATAAAGGAATTATAAAGGAATTATAAAGAAAAAACGTGCAATACACAATAACAATGTTCATGTTACAAAATGTTTTTCACAGGAAACTGAAAATCCTGCCATTATTTCAGCACTTCAGTACCACTACACTTCCCAACAAGGAGATGAAGTGGCATGAGAAAGACTAAGAGGACTCAAATTCAATTAATAACCAGCAGAATCAAATTTTTTGAGGATGCAAATACTACTTCTTTTTACTGTTCCTTTATCAGCTTGACAATTGCTTTAGGCAGAAGTCCTCCAGCTTTCCTGGAAAGTGGAAAACACTTGATGAGTGCAGTCTTACAAAAGCCTGTGAGCCAGAAGCTCTGCAACCAAGTGCAAGATGGGGCCACTACCAACACAATAGTAAGTTCCTCTACACATTGTACCTGCTCAGCACTACCTCCAGGGAGAAAGGAGTAATTTTTTCCTTTCAGAAGTTTTTGATTTCTCACTTTTTTTTAGTTAAGCCAACAGAGGTGGCAAATATAGGTACTGCTCAAGAACACACTGCTTGCTTACAGGCTTCTTACCTTTGTTTCATCTGGTCAATTTGGTAGTACATGAACAGACATTGTATTCATATTGTCAGTTTTCTTAGATTCTTAATTTCATTAATTTCTCAATTTATTACCAATTTTCTCAAGCAATGTCTTCATTAGTTTTAAGTATCCTTGCTATGCCAATACCAAGATTTTGAACACCACTGCTAATGCCACAGGTTTTGAACAAATTATTTTGGATAATTTGAGATGATCAATAAATAATGTGTTATTATCGTATTCAATTGTACTCCTCTGTTCCTCAGGCCCAACACCCTGTAAGGAGACTAAACACGATTGTATTACACACAAATGAGCTCTTATAGACCAACATGAGACATAAAGACCATGCCAAGAAAGAAATCAGGTTAATTTACAATACAGAAAAGATTATCCCAAAGTCAGTATAAGGTTTGTTCCATGCTGTATTGTTTTTTATGAAGAAGACAAAGTAATTAGTGACCAGGAAAGCAGTATTCTAAGTACAAGATGTCAGCTTTGACGAAAGGGAAGGAAGAGAAGGAAGCATCCATTCTATTTTCTAGGCTGAAGATAGAGACAAGGCAGTGAAAGGGTCTTTTGCAGTTTGCAGAGCACATGTGTTTATCTTACTTGTGTCAGCAGACTTTCTCTCTCTCCTGCTGGATCGTTTCCATAGAAATGGACCCCACCAATTACGGAGATGGGTCTTCTTTTCCTCCCTCTGTGGTAGCCTACAGTACTGCTTTGGATCACAGACCCAACAGATGCCTGATTTTCTCCATCCATGCAGTCTATCTTCTGAGACTCCACTGCAACTGCATCTTCTGGTATAGAGAAACTTCTGATTGACATTTGGCCATAGTCCGAGAGAGGCCTGGGCCGGGATCTTTTTCCAGAACCCCATCTCCTGGGTGTGACCTTTTGTGAGTCTGCCTTTTCTTCATCCTGGGATGTGGACCTCTTCCAATGGTCATCAGAAACAACCTTTTTAAATGTGAACAAGTCAAATAAGCCACAGAATTTTCTGACAGTTAATCATTTGTGAGTTTGTCATACGGCAGATCAACTTAACATTTCTAAAACAGAAAGAGTTACCATAAATACAACAAATGCAATTGACAATTCAGAAGAGATAACATTGCAAAGGAAAGACATCGTGACGCTTGTGATGAGCAAGGCAAACACCCAACCATTAGAACCTCTTCGGCAAACAAGACTAGTAACACTAAAAACTCAGCTATTACCTCAGCAGTACAGACAGGTCCTATCATAAACACTGAATTCATGGAATGGTATCTTGGAAAGATAGCTTTATGCTCACAGGACTTGTTCCTATGCACAAGTAGGATATTACAGGTAATACCAGTAAAATTAATTCAACTCCGTTTCTGCACTTTTTACCAAGGCTTGTAGTGACAGGACAAGTAGCAAAAATTTTAAACTGAAAGAAGGTGGGTTTAGTTTAAGATATTATGAAGAAATCCTTGATCGTGAGGGTGGTGCAGCACTGGCACAGGTTGCCCAGAGAAGCTGTGGATGCCCTAACCCTGTTCAAGGCCAGGTTGGATGGGGCTCTGGGCAACCTGCTCTGGTGAAAGCTGTCCCTGTCCATGGCTGGTGGGTTGGAACTGGATGATCTTTAAGGTCCCCTCCAACCCAGCTCATTCTATGATATTTCTCTGTATCACCTCTGTTCAGTGATGAAAATAAACAGCAAGGCTGCAGTTTGACTGCTTGCAGGTCCCATGTAACTGTAACCTGATCCCAGACCTGGCAGTCACACTCCCTCCTATCACTCACTCCCACACTCCCACTCCGTCAGATCTAGAGATTCTGCAGCCAGGAGTGAATTGGGTGAGCAAGCTCATCCAGTTTGGAAGGGAGAAGCAAACTTCCTATATGCTCTGGGAGGTTAAAGTCATACAGATTACGATCTGAGATATATTATAGCACAAACACAGGAAAAAATTGTGGGTTTTGATACGAAGTTTGGAAAATGAACATGTTGCTCCTATTTAACAGCACATCTGGCTCACAGAGGTTAATGCCCTCAAATATCATAATTGCACTGGTACTACAAACTTGGAAATAAAATAACCTCAGCTGAAATACTTGCTAGAGGGAACATTTGTAAGCATTTCAAGGCATTTGAAATAATACTGTTGTAATTTTTTCTGGCAAAACCCCTGCAGTTTTTCAGAAAAAAAATCTGCACATAAAAATTAATGATCACTTTTCCCTCAAATTTCTAATTTCTTGGCGTTTCTTGGCTTTTCCCAGCTCCTTTATAAAGAATAGGAAAGAAACAGTGAAAGCTAAGATGTATTCCAAAAAAGAAAGGCATCACTTTGTCTCTCTCTGATTATATTTTGTTCCCCTGTTTCAGACCAGATGAAGGCATTTCAGATATTGCATATTCAAGGCAAACATGAAGCCCAGAAACAACCTTTTACAACGATGTCTGTGACAGAGGACTTATCTTCTGTCACCTTCTTCTCCACCTGCCATTTTCAGCCAGGCCACTACAATTTCAATGAGTATTTTTTAGACCACATGATACAGTGGGCAGATTTTGCTTTTTGTTTGAAAGACAGCTTAAGATGAATTTCATGGTATGAAAGCACTTCAGCCAGTAAGCAGAGTTATTAAACAGTCAATATTTTAACATGATTACTGCAATTACAAAAGATTATCAATGTCACACATTGCTCTACATTCAATTATTTCACTTACAGCATGAAATTTATTCTAAATAGAGTACTTACATACATTTTGGGTTCTATGGCATGACACCTGTCACTCAAGCGTGTTTCAGCTTCTCCACAGATTTTTGCTTAGGACCAGTTTTTACCATGTAATCAGTTCAGTAAGAGTCACTCCCTGGCTGGTGCACTGACACAGCTTCAGCAAAGCTGTCCCTTAAACACAGCCCCTCCAAATTTGGGGAGCAAAATCACAGGTTAAATAAGGTTCTTACCTCAGAATCAGACACAGGTAAAGGGTCTCCACATATGCAGTGACTGAGGAAGGAGCTCATGAGAGTCATTTTATGTTTTTGTTTTTCAAAGTCTTGTCCATAAGAGCTACAAATGTGAGCATACTCTCTGCATAACCAGTCAGGCAAAGTTCATACCATGTTCCCGTACTTTTAGACTGAGGGAAGGACAAGTAACACGTCATCTCATAATCTGCTGCTTACACCCTTATCTTGAGCAATAACGTTTGCAGAGGACTGCTTTCGGTCTGCAGGACTCCACCTACAGTAGTGATCCACATGACAGCCAGATTAATCTCTGCTGTACAATAAACAATGCTGAAGGATGTGTGGTTTTAGGCTTAGATCTATGAACTGCACTGAAGAATACTAAAAGAGAAAAGAAAATCCTTTCATCGCAAAAATCAGAGGAAACCGGACTGATAATCTCACATTCCTCTAAGTGACCTACTCAAGCAGGACCTGATCAAGTGACCACTTACTAGGAGGAATAAAAATATCCAGCACACAACTCACAGGCTCCACTACTGCAGTCACTTAGGCATAAGTGTGATTCTTGACAACAATGAAAAAATTCTGAGGAAACAATTTTATTCCACCTGTGATTGGCTTTATACTGGTGCACCACTGCTGACCTCAAATTATCTACTCCTGATGAAAACTTTATAAATGAAGGCAGGTTGATGTTATACAATTATTACTGGAAACACCTACAGATGTATAGAGATACACATGGCAGTTCATACAGGATGAAAATCAAAATCTCATGCACTGGCTCATGCATTATAAGTGCTGGTCAAAAATTTTAAGGCATTTTGAGATTTCTGAGAAGTTAAGATCTAAGATTAATCCACACTGAATTTTCTGAAATTCACACCTGCTAGTCTAGTGACAGCACAGGATGCTGTTGCTAGCACCAATGCTAGCAATCAAGATTATTAATCTTGTCTCTTAGGCTGCATTCTCAATTAGGATGAGACTGCAAATGCAAACAGCTCTGCTTGTTTGTACTGATGCAAATGAATTAATTTTATCTGGATATTAAAGTTCCTACAACAGAGAATTGGTTAAATCATTGTATTTCAGCTACTTTCCTTATTCCTGACAGCAGTATATCTACAAATACAACCATTTAAAATGAACATTTACTTCAATCCAGGCTACACTTTTATTTACTACTGTTCCTTTCTAACATGTCACTCTTAGCTCTAGATTCCCACATTTAAATTTTGATTCTGCAGTGGAGCTGTCTGCATGTTAGCTAGATAATAAAGCTGTCATCATAGCCTGTAGAAAACTGGGACGAAATTTTGTTGCCTGAACATAAGCACCCAGGGCCATTTCAAATGTCCCAAGGAATCTAAGATATCCCCACGTGCCATGCATCATGCAAGTATGACACGGGACCTACGGGAGGCCCGGGCCATGCAGAAACAGCCCCTGGGGACAAGGGGAAACCTCTCAGGGCATCTCCAGCATCTGCTGGGTCTTTTATTTTCCAGGAATCAAGTAGAGCCCCCAAACAAGAGCATCAGCCAAGCCTACAGAGTGACCAGCCAAGCAGCACTACAGGCAGGAATCAGGTGCCAAGCTGGATTGCAGGTAGGTGCTGATGGTGCTACAACCATGTTCCCTAGTGCTGTGGGGAACCCTGGTTGGTCCCCATATCCTCCTCCAGCAATGTGCAGCTTCCCAGAAGGTGTTTTCCAGCTGTCTGCAGCTGTCTTTGATACCTACCCCTCACCTCACTTGACAGCTATTTTAGTTGGGCTCAACTCCAGGTGCCACTTTCAGGCGTGCTGTTGATGGTGTGTTAGCCAGGACCCCCCGACCACACCAAATAGGCTACAGGGGGAGCTTTCCCAGGTTGCTCCCAGGTAAACAACTACACCGCGGAGTCTGTGCCCAGCCAGACCAAACCCCTCCCGTGCATCGGCCCAGACTGACTTCCCAATCCACGTACAACAGCTTCAACACTTGATCATGATCTCAGTCAGCTTGACTTGGCACTGGTAGAACCCTATTCCATTTAATGGCACATGACTGGTGCTGGCATTCTCTGTACTCATTAATAACCAAGGTAAGCAACATCAGCATCAGGTGTTTAACCACTGAAATCTTAGCTTAGTCTTTAGAGCCAGGTTCTCCAACTGTTACTCAGACCTTTGATAAATTCAGCACTCAAAACTGATCTCAGAGGAAGTGCTGCCCAAGGAGCATAAGATCCAATACGTACAGTACTGATAAAGTGTTGCTTATGTGGATGAAACTTTTATCAGTGACACGGCAAAAAAATTGCCAGTGCCTGAAATTGCATGGCAGGACTTTTGCTGGTGCAGTTACACCAACCATGAATAACCCTTCATACTCTATACCTGAACACACTCCCTGCTGCAGAGACAGCCCAAACTAGAAGTCTGACCCAAGAGAGCCTGCTGCTGGTCACTTTCCTGCTGTTGGCACACTTGTGAGTGCTGACACCATGATCGCAAAGGAAAAACAAGCTCTGAGTGACTTTTTTTTGTTAATGTGTTTAGCCAATAAACTCCCTAATTAAAATCACCACTCTATAAAGGTCTTGATGACTGTGTACACTGCTGAGGCTCCCTGCCCACTAATCTGCATTTCAACCCCTACCGTTACCTATTTGGAATTTTTAAATTTTATCTTTATGTTCTGAATACAATTAATGTTTAATGACATACACATACAGACAAGCACAAAGGTATAAGTGGACACATATCTCCTGAAAGTTTTTTCCCTACCTGGTAATTGCTGGGAAGTCACAAGTAGGTGTCTCTTGGACAAAGACCCTCAGCCTCCCTCTTCTCCAGGGCCAAGAGCATCCTGGCCCCCCTTCTGCCTCTTTTTTTTGTAGGGGTATTTTTTTCCTTAGCTACACAATAAGTTGCAATACTTCTTGTTTTGTTATCTCTGTACACTTGAGCTGCCTGGCTGAAATGGCGTTTTGCTAACCACAGCTGCCTTTTTCTAACCCAGAGAAAACAGATAATAATAAAAAAAAAAGTCTTTACAAAAATGCATATTAATTCCCAAATGCAATTTATTAAAAGGTGTAATAAATTAAACAGACGATTACTCTGACTGAGAATGAGTTATGAGGAAAATCTGGGTAGACTGAGAAGTTTCAGAACACAATTATTACATATTCTCAGTGAAAAGTTGTGATGGATAAATCAGTTGTGTTCTTCTGTAAATGACAAGGCTTGAAAGTATCACAAAACTTGTGCTATGTCACGTAGGTATCTTTGTATTTTGATCAAGAATATACATTTCTGCGTATATTTAGGGGTCTATATAAAAAATGTACAAATGTCTTACACCAGCAACAACAGCTATATAACGTATTATAATTGGTGACTATTAAATAGCTATTATTTCTGTATAACACAGTAACTGCCAAATGTTAGAGCAATATTAGAATTGACTTTTCAGTTCATACAAGCCACCAAAAATAAAAAGGACCAAGTGATCATGACCTAGTAGCTATAAATTCTTTTACCACCTTGACCTAACAGAGCAGAAGTCTGGACAACATGTCTCCTCCCAGGTACACGACAAAAGGTAACCTCTGCACTTTTTCTTGTTGCTAAATAGCAGTGGGGGAGCATTAGTTGAAGTTCATTTACCATCGCTACCAAATGGGGTCAAAAGCTTGTTTTATGTTTCATGGACACAATCAATATTTTCTTTTTTTTTGCAAAACTGTTGCAACAGACACAGAGATTATGAAACTCTGGATAAATAAAACATCCCAGAGAAAATTTTTTTATTGCTTTCTTTGTAGATTTTATAAAAAGATCCTGAAGTTTTAAGAGAGCCCAGTGATCCCCTATTGATCCAGGGTGACAATTTCCAACAGTGATACCATCACAGCAGTAGCTACCATGAAAATGATTGCTTTTATTGTAGAAGAAAGCACACCCTCAGTGATTGCATCTTCGATCACAAACCAACCAGAATTATTGAACCAGTCCAATTCACTTACAAAAAGAAAATCTCCATCTATTTCTTTCTAATTAAATGCAAATTGCACTATATTCTTTTTCTTTACATCCCTCCATCTCCTCTGCCACTAACATCTTTTCTTTTTAATTAATTAGCCTTTGAGAAGACCCCACACAAATCCATTGATTATCTATCCCTAGAATACAAAGGACTATTCGACCAGTGATCTGCAAGACAGCAAAATACAATCTATGAATGAACTGCAAAAAAAAACCTGCTTAAAAACAAATGCAATTACACCTACACAAACCAAATCAAACAACCATATTCAGCATTTAAAGTAAGTTTTAGCTGCTTAGAGGATAATCTGCCTTTTCTTTTGCCCTTGCCCCCCTAAAAAAAACTGTGTGGAGCCACAGTCTAAAAATTTGCAAAGCACTGCCTCTGAGGAGGAGTCCCTAAAGGTATACCACTGCACTATATCAGTATGAGCTCCTACAATGGGTCCAGGAAATACTATGCACTGTAGTAAAGAAAAATTATATTACTGTGCCGTGTGACATAGCAAAATCAACCCCCATTAGCAACACAAACTGCTGTGGAAAAACACTCTTTTAAGAAGCTCTAAAAATTGGGAAAAAATTGTATATAATTCTCTCAGGATTTGTGGACATCAAAGCAATTGTGGTGTTCTAACTAACAAATATACCTATAAAATCACATTAAGAGATCAACCTATGTAGATACAACCCCAAAGAAAATTTAGCCATCTGTTTTCTAAGGCCTTTTAATGCAGGCTTGCTTCATTTAACCTGATCATTGAAAGCCTGCTTATCACAATCAATGATAGAGCATAAAGCTTTCCCTCTCAGCAATATGCCTCACCAAGATTAGCGAGTTCACCTTGGTAATATCCACATTCACAGATAAGGAGCAGATACAAAGCAGTTAAGCCATGCAAGTCACAGGAAGAAGCATAGGGCTACACTGGAAACGACAAGCGGATCTCATGATTCTCAAATCTGTTGTTCAGCCTCAAGGATTTTCTTCGTCCTCTCCTCTAAATTATTTCCAAAACCAAATCAGCTAACGTATTTCTGAATTGCAGAGGGGAGGAGTTTGCAGGGAAATGTATTTGCTTTGCTGAAATAATCTCATCATTCATATAAAAAGGCAAATGTGCTAAAACCAGAAAACTGTTTCCACTAGTTTTCTAGTGACTTGATACTTGGTGATGGCTGGGTGCTGTTCTTATACTGTCCCTTCTTTACTCCAGTATCTGAACTGGAACAGCAAACATGTAGTGTATAGTAAAGGAATATTCATATTCTCTGCTTCTTTTAGATGTATAGACCTCAATAAACCCTAAATAAATCCCTAAGTATTTTGTGAATTGACTCAGAACACCCCAGACCAAGTAACAGGTCTAAAAAAAAAAAAAAAAAAGGTTTTCCTTTTATTTAGCAAAACTAGCAACTTCTTCCTTTTCCAGGCTATCTTTGTAATACCCACTGGTGAACCTCAAAAGCCAGATGATAACCACAGATTGAAAGTGGAACTTTGTGCTAACAAAGCAAAACATAAAAAGCCATAGGCCTCTGTCTCTCTTCAGTGTCTCTCCAAACTGAGGTCCCCTGGTTTCTCATTCTCTCCAGCCTTCCAGAGCAAAGCTTCATCGGCCCTGCTCAAGCCCAAACCCTGCCATCAGCAAGTCCAAGTAGCAGTCACAAACTCCAGCTTGCGAGGGGTGGAGCTGCCTTGGGCAACTCTACATCTGCACACTATTACCTCCTAGAGCATGAGGCAGGGGCAAGGCTGCTGCGGCTGGGCTGCTGTGCTCGGTTCCCCCCTGCACTCAGCCAGCCAGTCTCCCGGCCTGGCCTGGCACCCTGGTACCACAAGCACTACAGCAGCCTCTAGATGCCAGAAAGGGAAAATGTAGGTGGCTCAGAGGAAACTCTGCAGCTGCCTCTGCTCAATTTGGATATCTCAACCACCTAGCATTGATAAGGATTTTCAGTGCTGACAACTCAACACTGCATTTGATGTGAAAAACCAAATCACGTAGCCAGAAGTGCTGTTCCACTTTCTGGGGTACTATTAGTACTCCTGATCCCAGAGTGAGCAACACCCGGGTGTTACTGAGGTGCCACAGGACGGCTACAGCAGAGTCAAATATCAGACACTTTGGAAAGGCAGAGGTGCACAAATGCGGTAAGGAAAGGAGCAGGTTGCCCCAAGCTAACTGCAGTGGAGTCCATCTGAGCTCTGCGTATCAGCATCCAGAAACATTTCTGCAGGGATGACAGTAACTCCTATATTATCCTACAGTTTTCAGGAATGGCCAATTTTATTCAGCAGTGCAGAATCTG
The DNA here is from genome assembly GCA_013397565.1 of Ptilonorhynchus violaceus. Lineage (NCBI taxonomy): Eukaryota > Metazoa > Chordata > Aves > Passeriformes > Ptilonorhynchidae > Ptilonorhynchus > Ptilonorhynchus violaceus. The sequence goes on along the minus strand of VZRJ01009411.1, from coordinate 1,832,187 downwards.
CTTGGTCTAAAATTTAACCTGATCCAGAATTCAGATTACTATCTCAACTGCCTTGTTTTTCTTCTTCCTAGTAGGGGATACAGCAACAAATGATTAAGGGTTGTACTGAATGGATGACAGCTCTGCTGCTGAGAGCTGAAAGTTTCTGCTGCGATAGGAAGATATTTGTGTCCTTTGAGGGCTCCCTTCTGCATTATTGCAGTCATGGATTCTGCAATTTGGGTTTGTAGCACTGCACAGTGGTTTCTGGTCTAGCTCTGGGCAAGTGCTTCTGGAAGTCGCTCATTGAGTGACTGTGGGGACATTGTGTGAACACATCCTGACTTGTGCAGAGCAGCTCAGAGTTTAGTGCAAATCCAGTGTCACTTGGTCTAACTGAATCCTCAGTTTTCTGTAAGATGCTGTTGAGAGCCTGTTACAGGGCTCAGCTGCTCCATCCCCAGACCCTGTAGCCAGCAAGACCAGAGTGCCACTGGAGTGGTGAGCCCTCACTCCCTCAATACAAGCCCCTTAGGAGTAAACCCAATTTAAGAAGTTTGCCTCACTACTCTACCTAATTATCCTTCACAGTTTATCATATTTACAGTTATACACATTAGGTTGATTAAGCCACACTCTAAATGGCATGTGGATGAACCAGAGGCGAATAAATCCAAAAGGAAGAGTTCAGAGAGCTGAAAGCAGCTAGCTCCCAGCAGGTGTGCTCAGGCCCAGCCCCAGAGCACTCAGGAACTTGAGGCAGGTACTACAGATAGGCTGCTGCTTGCTCCTTGTGGATATTGAAAACGACCACAACCAGCTAACACCTTTTGGTCCTTCGCTATGAGGACACTTTTTGAAGCTAGAAATAGTAAGGATGAACAGTGAGGACAAATCTGAGTCCTCTGTATTCACACCCATACCGCTCTTCTTCCTCCTCATCTCCATAAACTGTCCTCCAAGTTAAGCCCTCTGTGCCCAAAGAGCCCAAAGACCTGTACAGGACAAACCAGCTCAACTCTGCCAACAGCTGAGTGCTGGGGACTTTATGATGTGGGCTAGCTGGGACCAGTGACTTTTGTATGGCATGAGCATAAATGAGACGACAGACAGGTCTTAGTACACTTAAAATACTGTCTGCAAATAAACTGTGACTCAGCCCTAATCATAGCAGAGTTACCTCTTCACTATAATTTATCATTCACTTATGGTCATGCAGATAAGGTATTCAAGTAATAAAAAGTCTGGTGTACTGTGAAGCCAGATGCCAGCAAAGCAACCTAAATACCAGGTGCTCTAAGAGCTTGTGAAAGACTAGGTGAAATGTCAAATAACTTGATTTTTACTTTTTTGTAACAAATTCAGGGCAACGTTATGTTCAGGCAGCCTTACCGACTGACACGTGCCAATCCAAAGCAGACTTTCAGTTTTCATTATTTCCAGTGACACAGGGCTCTTCTTCACAAAAGTAAAGACTATGTGAAACGCTCCAAGTACAAACTTGTACTTAATCATCTCTTATGCCATTTAAAAGCAACATATTGAATATAAATGACAGTGGCATGAAGCAGACACTGGCAAAGCATGGGATGTCACAGGTCAGCTTTGGTGACTCACACCTCTGTAGCTTAAGAAGTGCTGAGGCACGGATCCAGGCTGCACTTAATTAGCTCTTCCCTGGGAAGCAACTTCTGTCAGGACCAAAAACCAAGAAGCCTCCCCTGCTCCAGTCCAAATCTTGCATTTTGGTGAAACCAACAAAGCAACAGAAGTGACAGGACCTCAAGACTCAATCACGTAAAAAAAAACAAACCCCAAAACATTGATTCTGATGAACGACTAGATGCCCTTGCATGAATACTGCAAAATCAGCTTTACAGTACTGGGGAAACACAAGGTAGAAATACTTAGTTTCCATATTTGGGAAAACATAGAGATGGTCCAAATTCCACAGACTTCACTTGCTGACTAATCTACCATATGAGTGGGTAAGGGAATAAGCTACATTTGCTTTCAGCTAAGGAAGCCAGTCCTGAAAAAAAAGCATATTTGGGCCAGACTAGTTAGCACCTTCTAAGCTTTGTACCAAAATATGTCTCCAAGCTTCAGTGGCTGTACTGGAATACACACTGGCTTACACATGAAATCCGTACAGAAAAGCAGATCCATGAAACATGGAAACAGTGCAGAGCTGTCCATCAACACAGCGTATCTGAGGTTCAGGCAAAATCTTAAAAATGTGTGATGTGCATGGCTCCACACTACATCTCAAATGGTTGTCGAGAACAAACCAAGCACTTGGCCATCACAGGAACAACTTGCTGAGCAGGTACCATTCTATAATGCAGAGGTGTAAGGTAGAGTTAAAAAGGAATTGTAGTCAGAAGTTCAAACCCCAGTGACCTCATTGTGTGAGTATGTGGCATTACGTGGCATTCATAAAAGTGCCTACAGGCTAAATAAACTCCAATTAAAAAATAACCTGGAACAAGTGTCTTTGGTACCAAGCTACCTCCATGCTGAGGGATGTGTGTTGTAAAGGAGGAAATGAGCAATGAAACCCTCCAAAGAAATGGTAGGGAGAAACCATACCACTCTCCATGTTTCGTAGTCACTCTGGGTGCCAAAGCTTTAGGCTTGTGTATGAGATGAGGAGCAGGCATGGAAAAAAAGAAATGACAGACTTTATATCCCTTGCATAGGAAGACAGAAACAAACCCTGTCCTGGCACAGTTCCTGTTTCCAATCCACAGCTACCACCTCCAAAACCTTTGCTTTTTTGGAGCAGAAAAGAGGTCTGGATGCAGCTGCACCACGTGAGTGGCCACAGTTGTTTTTGCCAAGCACAGGGGTTCCAGGCAGTGCTCACAGCAGAGGAAGGGGGTTACAGCCAAGGGGCCTGTTCCCTGGCCACCAATTCCTCCATCTTTTTCAGGCATCCATCCCACACTGTCTCCCTGCCCACTACACAAACCCAGAGCTGCCACCAGTGCACACTCTGTATTTTAGACAACTGAAGCAAGCACTAAAAGACACTCACAATTAACCTAAAATATGTTATAATATAAAGAGAAAGCTTAAATTACATGTTAGATAATAACAGAATGTGGTGTTAAAACTAAAAACTGCAGTAACTTTTATCCACCCAATGTACACACACTCATGTAAAAACTGTAAAGGATTGTCGGGAGCCAAGGGGAATGACCAGCTGAATTTCTTCTGGGTCATGATGGCAGATCACCACTAGATGGTAGATGAGTAGCATTAATTCTACCTCCTAGTTTATTCCTGAGAAATACAACTGGCATCCATCCACACTAGGGCTCTTTCCTCTTCTGTTAGTGTAAAGCACCTCCTTGCACGTAAGTGAGAGTTTTGGAAAATATGGAGGGGAGGAGCAGTTTTAGGACTCCAGAAGAGGAATAACCTCAGAGCCCAAACATTTATACACACTGAGTTTATTTTTTCAATCTTACCCTTGCTGCAAACACAATAGTAAACAAACTCACTTTTCTCCAGCAGAAAAACAATACTGATAAGCTCGGTAACCATTTACAGCTACTTTGCAAAAACTGTGCCAGGCTTTTAAAAGTAGGACAGCTTCACAGACATTTTAAAACTTTACAGCATGAAAGACTGAAGCTTGTGCAGCTGCAGCATTGCCTTTGTCTATCTCATACCAAAGATCTAAGATACTTTAGTCATATTGAGGTGGCTCAAAAAATGTCAGCCTTATTTTGTAAAGGACTTGCATATTCATACCGATCCAGATGGATTTTTGCCCCAGTATATTTTTTCCAACGAGTAGCAAACCTTTCACTGCTACTTTACCCCGAATATCTCAAAAGCCCATTAGAGCACATCACTGGGGCTGAGCTAAGCTTCAGACAGGTGCAGGATATGTCTGATAGCTCTTCACCAACACTGCCGAATCATTGCAACTGCTCCGGTGCCAACTCACACCATGTTTTAGGTGGGGGCACAGTGTTATCATGTGAACCTACCTCAGAGGTGCTGCAATATATCTATCTACCCATCCACTTAAAGTATGAAATCATGCATTAGGTGCAGTGAATCAACAGTGTCTTCACCGAAACAACAGCAGCAACAGACTCAGCCCAGCATCTAAAGTACTGCAGTCTGCAGTTATCAAGCAAAAAAAATAAGCAGTTTACCCTCGGTATGGCCATCACTGCACAAGGAAAACACTGGATACATCTGAATGCTTAAACCTCTGTACTGTGTCTTTCACGCCACACTGCTCTACAAATATTACCATGTTCTGCAAGGTTTCCACAGGCAAAGTGTTTTACAGTGAGTCAACACTACTTCAAAATACAAGGACTCTTTGAAAGACCTTTCAGTTGTGACGGAAACACAGCCAGACCCTGCTCAGGCTGGTAAAATCTGACAAGACCACATGACAAGGTGGCGTATCTGCAGGGTGCAATAAGCTGCCCTTGAAAACGTACATGAATAGCTTTGCTGCCAAAACTTTCTTTGATATTAATGCGCAAAGAAAAAATAATTTGACATTAGCATCCAAAGAGAATATATTAAATAAAATAATTGCTGTCAGCATATTTTAGCAATAACAAGCTGCAGCAGCCATTACTTTACATTGTTTGCATTGTTTTGCATTAATAAAGACAAAACCTGATAAGATATATATCTATATATATATTTTCTGAAAGATTTTCCTTTCTTTCTTACCTCTTCCTTTTTTTCTTCAGTACCAGAGGCTACATTGAGGCTCAGCTGAGAGTGGCTGCTTATGCCACTGTCTTCATTTCCATCATCATAGTACACAGTTTGCACTGAGTCCTGGAAGCAAACAGGATTCCTGCCCAACTTCAGCCCTGGTACCTCAACTCTCTCCTCGCTCTCCGATGAGCTCAGTGACAACGTGCTGTGATGGTTTGGACACTGGAAATTCATACTGCACTGGACCTTCCCTGCAGTGGGACTTTGAGGCTTTGGAGCAGTTGGCCTGACCGGAATGTGAAGGTTTTCAGCTTCATCTGTAAACTGCTGGGTAGCTTTTGGTTCATCTGAGTCCGAATAAAAGACCTCATTGGGAAATGGACTAATGTCATTCAGTGTGGGTGATAAGCTATCAGAGTCTGGGATACCCGATGACGTCCTGGGGCTTTTGTCTTCAGCAACAGCTACATTCATTTCAGCCTCTTTATCCTGGGCAACCACAGGGCTTTGTAGACAAGGTGTTCCCGGCAAGGAAGTGTCTGGACTGGATACCGAGGAGGTGCATCTTTTCCTGTCATGATCCGTGCTGCTGGAAACCCTGCGGGAGTAGTCATCGTGCAGCCTGCTGTTTGACCTCGTTCTCTGGGACTGCTCACTGGGAGAAGGAGCCGTGCTCTTGGGGCCATCCTTCTTCCATGCAACATCTGTAACATTACTGACAAGTTTCAAAACTCGGTCAAAATCCTTCGCTCTGATAGGGCTCTTCCATCGCTTGGATCTCCTCTCAGGGTTTCCACCACTTTTGTCTGAATCAGCAGAAGCAACACTCACAGTCCTTGTTGGCATCTGTTTTTCATTTGCAACCTTCAGATCAGCAAGGTTTGAGGTGGACTTCCGTTTGAATGAGCTTTTCTTTAGAAAGTTCAAATTATCTGAACTTTTGCTTCTCCGGTAAATGATCCTGTTGTTTTCAGAGTCTTTCACCAAAATCTCACAAATCTTTGGCTCTGTGAGGACAGGTGACGTTGGCCCAACACAGTTGTGACTCTGAACTTTGTCTGTGTCTAGCAAGTTTATGCGGCCAGCACCATATGCCCGCCTGATGCTTCGCGAGCGATGAGTATTCCTCAGGAAAGACTCATCACTCTCCTCCACATCAGAACAGTCAGAAGCTAAACCATCCACTGCATTCTGGAAATCATGCAGAGGCCCTGAATAGGAATACCTGTTAGTCTGAACTCGCACCACTGTCCCATTTGAACCATGTTTGCCTATGCTGTTCTCATTTAAGATGTCTGAGCAGTCCCTTGTTTGAATTCCTTGGAGAACTGAAGATTTCAACTTCTTGAAAGATCCCATCTTTCTGATGGAAGAGAAAGCATTCCACGTGGATGAGTTGCCCATCAAAACCAGAGAACGAGGCCTTTCAGAGCTGGAATTAGCCCGTTTCCGAGGGGTGGTGAAAAAGCGCATGATTTTGGAAGGGCTGAGTTTATCCTCTTGAAATTCCTCCTCATGACTGTTGCTGGTGGTGTGTCCCCCATTGTGACTGGCACAGGTAGGCTGGTTTTGGGGCTCTTTATTATCCATAACTATACAAGTAACGGTGGTGCCATTTCCACAGGCATTCGGAAATGTTGTCATGCTCTCGATGCCGTAGGCATGGAGGCGGAGGCTGGGGTAGCTCAAAGCAACACTGCTGTCTTCACCAGCTGGCCTCGCTGCCTCCCCTTCATCTGCTGCACCTTGGTTTGTCTTGCTTTCACATCCACTGGGTGAGCTGCGCTCCTCAGGCGGCACTGCCTGCATCAGGAAAACAAAAGTGACAGTTCAGAAATTTTTTTACAAAGTCCCCAACTAAAAGAAGTTTGAGCTACATTGTACGAAATAAAGACACACACAAAACGAAGGAGTTCTTTTATGGTGAACAAAGGTGTGTTGCAGGGGTGCAGAGAAGGCATTCATAACTCCCTCTAAGTATAATTGCATTCGTTAGCAATTTAGGAGACCAGAATAATTTCAATACGCACTTGTTCCTCTAATGCTAACCAGCTAATAAATTCAGTACGACTACCACACTTACCTTAAAATGGTAAATACAATCCTCATGCACACTTAAGAGAAAGAAACCCCCAACAACAGCAGTCCAGTCTTCCTCCTCAAGTGCTCAGCACTGAGCCCCAAGACACACAGGAAGTTTACATCTAAAAAACCAATCACGTTCACCAAGTGACACCTAATTCTCATCAGCAGGCAAAGAAGAGGAAAACAGACACAATTTTTCCTACACTTGCTGCTGTTGGAAGGCTGTGTGACACGTGACTCACTTGTCTGTCCTGCGGCATGTAGAAACCTAAAGAATTACATCAAGTGCACAGCAAAGTCTTTTTCCCTATCAAATAAAACAAGAATTAAAAGCAGTACACCCAGAAGCCAGCCTATGCTGTCCTGACAGCGAGATGAAACCTTTCATCTGAAAGCGACCTGAGTGCTTCGGATATGCTGTAAGGGACCTCCTCCTCAGCTGAGCCTGAGAGATCCAGCAGCCCAAACCACAGTCCAATGCTTGGGAAAACTGTTCGGGGATCACTGGCCATGCGTCCCCTGTCCCAGCCAGGGGTCTTTGCCGGGCAGGCAGGCAGGCATTTGCCCCACCTTGCTAAACAACCAGAAACCACTGGGATGTCCAGTCTGAAGCTGGCTCCACCTTAAAACAAAGCTCATGGTACGGTTCTCTCAGCAAGGGGCAGCGGGATCTTCGCAAACCTGCCACTGTCGGCGGGGTCATAGAGGCGGCGAGGGGATTCCCCCATCGCCCCGAAACAGGGAAGGAAAACTTACAGCTGTGCTTTGGGGAGAGTGGCAGCCCCGGACCCTTCTTTGTCTTCTTCCCATCCCAAAGGCCGCGGGGGCTCTGAGGGCAGCGTGGATGGGGGATGTGGCCGAGGCGGAGGCGCAGCGGCTGAGGTGCAGGAGCCCGCCGGGGGCTCCATCGCGGGAAGGCCGCCGGGGCGCCCGGCGGGTTCCGCGCAGGCAATCCCCAGCTCCACGTGAAACGCGGCTGCTGCGGAGCCCGTGCCCGCTGGCTTTAAGGCTGCTCCCTCCTGAGCGCACTTTGAAAGTTTTGTGAGCCTCTGCCCGTCCGCGGATAAAAGGATTTGCTTGCGCTTCAGCGAGACGCCTGAAACATCCCCCGCCGGAGTTTTTAATCCCCCTCATTGACGGGGTCGCGGCGGAGCCTGCCGGGCAGCAGGGCAGGGGAGGGCAGCGCCGCGCCGAGCTCCGCCGCCGCCG